>VWYK01015714.1:0-27060 GCA_013399775.1 Semnornis frantzii | reverse complement strand
GGAAGAAACGCAGAAGACAGAAGCAGATGGGCATGACTGATGACTCAACAGCAGCTAAAGTCCCTAGGAAGGATCTGTCTCTAAGCATGGATGAGAGCAGAACCAACACCCCACAAGGCATGCAAACTTCTTCCCAACTCAAAACTCAGGGCAACTCTAGTGTAGCACTTGGTCAGTAATATTTTCAGTTCTTACAATTACCTTCTACTCGGATTGCACCTCTAGAAGTTTTAGATGTTATTTTCAGAGTACTGACATCTCCTGGATTCTTGAGGGAGGAACAGTATTGTAAGTTAAATCTTTGTTACAAAAGATTTACCTTTGCTTTTGAAAACTGTATTCCTTTTAAGTTTTACATAGCTTTTCAGTCTGGTCAGAGCAACTATCTTGCTCTATATTTTGAGGGGATTTTATCTCTTGTTTTTCTGTAATCCCAGAAGATAGCTGCTGCACTAAGTTCCTCACAGCCTCCATAGATCAGAAGAGCTTTACTGGTATTGATAAACTGATCAGAAGGCAGATTTTAGAACAGTTGAGAATTTCAAATGAAACAGATTCCCTTGGTGTGTTACGTGAGCCTTCCGACTTTCAAGTTGAGTCTGAACCAAGGTGTAAAAATAGGAACACCAAAAGGAACCAACCTCAAAACCTGATATATCAAGAAGTGGCTACCTCTGTAGATTGCATAGCCATTAAGTGTGAAACTTAAATGAAGTATTTTGCTTGGAGATGAATTTAGTAGATGTAGTATAAAGAGAAAATAGACTACTTCCTTTGCAGACACCGTTGAAGATGGCAGTTGATAGTTCCCTCATAATATGTAGAAATATACAAAGTAACAATATCACATAGATGCCTGATGAGTGTAATTTAGAACGTTTTTGTGCAGGGTAACCATAAATCCTATGGCACTTACATAGGAGTTCCTCTGAAGATAAACAGCAAATGCAGTCACAGGGCCTGAAGGTTTGGTAATACTGACTACTTTGAATCAACTCTACTTAACAAAGGAGCAGAGCTTCAAATAGTGTGTGCAAAGATACATAAACTAGTTATTTTTATAATAATTCATTACAATGTATTGCCTCTTGCTCCTGTTCATCCTCTGCTATTCCATATGTTGAGGCTGAACTTCTGGCAGCACTTTCAAGCACGACTTTGTGTAGCTCTTAATTTTTTTTTTCGTGACAAATAAGAACTGCATGGAAGTTTAGAGTCCAAAGAACACTAATTACTGTCTTTGTGGCTTTATAACAGGTAGACTGATGAGAGACTGCTTATTAGTCATTAATACTAACCATGCAGAATAAACTGCACCAATAGAGAAGGAATAATTCAGATGTATATTGCTGTATGCTCATAAGTACATGGAAGAATATATCTAGGTAGAAGACTACTTCATTTTCATTCAGTTTAGACAGCTCAGCATAGAGGTGTTTTCTGTACTAAACAAAACACCTCCAGAAGCCATAGTGTCCTTCTGATAATATCATCAATAAGACACGTCAAAGAACTCTCATGTACAAATGCATACTTGAAACAAAATGTTGCATTTGTTTCTGAGCACCCCAATAGAAGAGGTTAAAAACACCTTGGATCAATGACTAATGTTTGCATTCATGAATGAGACCCCTGGTTATTGCATCTTACAAATTAACAGGAGCTTTGTAGATCCCAGTAATTCTGTTCTGGTAGAAACTGGCAGGTTTCCCAGAATGCAATTTGCTCTTTGAAGGGACTTGAAATTAGCCAAAGAGCATGGAATAGATGCATTGGTTTCCGTGTTTGGCATTTTCCTGCTCAGTTGTCATTGAGAATCTGAGAGAAGCTCAAGTGTTGAACATCCCACCCTCAGATGTTGCCAAATCAACTGTTAAGCATGAAACCTGAGGGTCAAGCAGTACAAGGCATGAGAAAGGAGGCTTTTTTCTGTATTGCCAAAGAAAAGGTGGTTTTGTATTTATATAAATACATAAAGTCATTTAATTCCCTGGATCCTGCCTAAGTATCTTCAAAGTACTTGTATCCTAGTGTGCATCCACAAGTAAAAAAGTAGGTTTTACAGCACTTTCCAGCTGTGCTGCTCTTAGTCTTCCAAGGCAAATATTTTGTACTTTTGTGACTTTTTTAAAGTATAGCTTTGAATCTGCTATGAAATTAATATGTTGCTGAATTAGCAGAATGGAGGAGATAGAAGAGGGCTGAATGTGTTCATGTTGATCATAGTTAAAAAACGGCAGTGTTCTGCCAGCAGTCACACACACACTTTTTAATTTTTAACTACTTTCTTCTCTAAATCATCTGCACATTGGGCATGTCAAAATGCATGCTGCTTCACTACTTTCAAAATAAAATACCACAGTGGGTGCTTGACATTAAGAAATTATCTCCATATTCTGACTTCCTTTTTCATACTCCCCTGCATCATCATTATCCCTTCTTTGTGGCTAACTCAAATGTCCCTGAAGAAGTTCTGTATCATCACAAGCCTACATTTTCCTGATACTCAGTAATGGACTTGTTGCCCTTCAAACTCAGCTCTTGCTTTTGTATTTATACTGCTAGCTCCTGGGTCACCTAGACCCTGGTCACTTGAGCAGGTGTTAGAATCCAGATGTTGAATTAGAATGGGCCAGAATATGACTAGAAATGTGTTTTGCAGGTGGCCACTCTTTAACAGAGGGACGTGATATGTCAAAGATAGGAAATTTTGTGGGGATTGGAAATCTTACAGCTGCCTAAAGCAGGTGGCCTTAAGCCTCAGCTTAGTTGTGTTGTGGAAAATTGAGCTCCAGCTTGATGTTTCTCATCTGTCCAAGTGTGTGTGTGCACCCCTTGGAAGTCACTTCATGTTGGATGTCACTGTTCCATTTCCTATAGATACTCCCCCAAAGGCAGTTAATTTGTAAAAGCATTCCATTTTTGTGTTGTCCAAACCCATGTTTTGCCAGTAGTGTCAGCCATGCTAGATTAGTTGTTATTTTGAGTTTCTGAAATATTGCCATTCTAAATAATACTTAAAAACCCCTTTTCTGTCTTCAGCAAAAACAACCACTGGACAGCAGTTAAACCAGAATGAAGTGGCAATCCTGCTAAACCTGCTACAATCTAAGACAAGTGTTAGTTTGGCACAGTTTGCCCAAATGTTGAATATTAAGGTAAACCCAGAGACTCAGCAGCAACTAAATAAAATAAATCTTCCTGCTGGAATTTTGTCAGCAGGTGAAAAACAGTCAGAACAGCAGCAGCAGCAGCCACCACCACCACCGCTGGAACAGGAGCCTCTAAAACAGCCGTCGGTCACTCAGCCTCCTGTGCCACCTGCTCAGCTGAGTCAGCCTAAGGCTGAGACCGATGCTGCCCAGGCAGCTGTGCAGAGTGCATTTGCTGTTCTGTTGTCTCAGTTAATAAAGGCTCAGCAAACAAAACAGAAAGATTTTGCGTTGGAGGAGAAGGAAAACGGATCAGGAAATGAAATGTCATTGCAACTCAGGCAGCCTCCAGAGCCCACCACTCCTGCATCTGTCAGCCGGGACGAGGTGGAATCTCCAGCACCCAGCTACCCGCACCTGATCAAGTCATATACACCTGCAGGTACTCAAGAGCTTTTTTGCCTCTGCACCTCATACCATAGGGATACAGAGTTAACATATTAGCCGGAGGAGTCTGTGTGAGTGTGGGAGAGATGAGGAAACTGATTGCTGCCTTTTATGTCTGGATCACAGAATGTGTGTTTCATTGTAGCAGATGCTGGTGCAGGCAGAACAAAAGGTGATCCTCACTCTGAGGTATGATGAAACAGTTACACCAGTTATTCTGGGGATTCGGTGTTCATGGTAAAGGCAGTCTTCTGTACAGATGCATGGATGGGATTTGCCAGATTGCACTGTGTGTTTTAGGTAAAGCCTGTTTTGGGAAGAATGTATTTTATTTTTGTTTTAAATGCTGACTGGAGTAATTTCTTAGCGTCAAGTTCTGTAAGTAGTTGCCCATAAGCTGCTAACACACGTGGTCGAAGGTTTCCATTGGGGTATGGCAGCAGCTTCCTTAGTCTTCTTGAAGTTTACAGCCCTCTCATTGATCTTCTTGGGGTCCTACTTCAGTTTTATTATACGGTGGTTTTTCTCTTCTCCTATGATGTTTGCAGGTGTTGAAAGAAATACTCTGAAGTGGGTTTGGAGGTATTTTTAGAGGTTTTTCTGGGTGGTGGTGTTTTGTGTTCATGGAGAGTTTTTTTTTTTAAGCTTAAGTTTTGCTGCTCCTTGATAGAGTGCCATTTGTTGCTCAAGACTTTTATGCCAATGTGCAAATCTCTGCTTATTCCTCTTGGAATATTCTAGAAATGTTATTGCTAGAGGTTTGCTTTGGGGGTTTTGTTTATTTGCTTTTCCTTGAAGAGCTTGCACTGTTTTTCTTGCCTGGTAGTCTTAATTTGAGGAGAAACCTGCATCACCCTTCCGAGGCAGATGAACTGTTGCTTTCCCCAAAATAATCTGTCCAACTACTGATAAACGTAACTAATAAGTTAATGAGAATCGAAGTAACTACACTGTTCTAGGAAAGACTCCTTTCCTATCTGTTGTTACTGTATTGGCTTTATTCTGAAACTTTTCATTTTTGCCTGCTTAGGTCAAGAAGATTTGGTTAGGCAGCCTGAGATGAGGCTTCTAAACCGAACACCTGAACAAGAACGCCCTCGGATCTTGCCTCCGGACCAGCGTCCCCCAGAGCCACCAGAGCCTCCACCTCTCACTGATGAAGACCTTGATTATCGGACAGAGAACCAGCATTTGCCTATAACTAACTCTTCAGGAGCAGATCCTCACGCAGGAGTGAAAGCAGCTCTTCTGCAGCTGCTTGCTCAGCACCAAGCTCAGACAACAACAGAGGAGCCAGTACAAACAAGCGTGGATTATCAGGCTAGAGACTCCTATGTAACAGGCCCAGACTACAAGGATAACTTTGGATCATCTTCCTTCTCATCCGCCCATTATGGCAGTAGTGATGGAATAGGAAGTGGATCATCAGGAGCATTAGAAAGGAGGAGCTTCCTTGGAAACTCGGATATTCAGTCTTTGGATAACTACAGTACTGCTTCATCTCACTCTGGTGCTCCCCCTCCTCCGTCGGCCTTTTCAGAATCCTTTCCCAGCTCAGTAACTGGTTATGGAGACATTTACCTCAACACTGGCCCCATGCTCTTTAGTGGAGATAAAGACCATAGGTTTGAGTACAGCCATGGCCCAATCCCGGTTCTGGGGAGTAGCGGTGATGCTTCCGCAGGGCCAGAGAGTACACACTCTTTGCCCACAAAGATGCACAACTACAGCTACGGAAGTAACTTACAGGAGAATCCCAGTGGCATCGGCCACATGCATGGACAGACCTGGACTTCTCCTGCCCAGGGACCTGGCTATTCCCAAGGATACAGGGGACACATTAGCACATCTGCAGTGAGAGGGCGAGGCAGAGGATTACCATATTGAGTATCTGTTTTTCCTCAGGCACATCATTTTTATCTGGAAAAACTTTTTTTTTTGTTTTGTTTGGTTTCCTAGCTGCAGTTTAAAGCAGCAATTCAACAGACTTGAATAATGTTAATTCAACAGCTTTATTTTTATGTGGAAAAGGGTCTTGCATTCAGTAGGAGAAATGAAAACTGCTTAAAACTCATGCCGTCTGAAAACTAGGTGAATTGATTGTACATGTTCACAAACTCTAGTTCTGAATTTTATTTTGTATTTTGGCAGTTTTAAGTGGATGCTAAATTTAGGGACGTCAGCTTTTTATGGCACTCTTTCAGATCTTCTGAACTATGCACATTTGTGCTTTTTTTGTAAGTTTGGACCAACTTTTATGTAAAAAAAAAAAGAAAAAAAAGAGTTTTACAACAATCAAAGCAGGGCACTGATTTATTTGGTATTTTTCTTTTTACAGAACTACCTTTAGTCAAAGGTCACTGTCAGTCTTTGCACTGCTTTCAGTGTTATTGTGGAAGGTGTACTTTGTGCTCATTTCAGATAATAAAACACAACCTTTCTCTTGATGCAAAATTTTATAAATATTTGGTCAATGTTATTTTTTTTTTTTTTCCTTTCAAGAAAAAAAAAAAAAAAAAGAATGGATGTTCTGGTAAAATGTTCTCTCCATCTCCCAGGCTTGTTTATATAAAAACTGTTGTACTTGAATGGTAAGTGCCTTAACATGTAAGCTTAAGGTCTGCAAAAATTTGGAAGTACTTCATAGATTGAGATGAAAACAGTACCTAAACCTAGGTAGTTAACAGGAAAATTCAGCTAATAATAGGCAACTCAAATAGGTCATAACCTTGTGCTCTTTACTTCAGGTGGGCCAGTTATTTAGAGACCTAATCCTAGCTCAGTGAAATCAGAGTTTCCAAATTGAACTTCATGAGAAACATTGAAAGTGAGGAGAAGAAAGAAGAGTAGTTTTTCCTCAGCTCCCTCTTGGAGGTTGTAGTAAGTGTTTTAGTTCCTCTGCCAAATAAACTGTACTTTACATGTCTTTACCAAGTGACGACATAGGGTTTTTTTATTTTTCTCTCTTCCGTGTCAACAGCAGTAATTAGTTTACTTTGTGTGAAAAGCTGACACTGTCGTCTTTTTACCACAAATCCTGCATTAGAAGAAGCACCAAAGTAAAAAAAAAAACGAGCAGTATTTAAAGCGACGGCAAAACATTTGCCACCAGCTCCAATTCTTTGTAAATTTGTGATTGTGCCAATTAATCGATTTTTGTATCTGCAGTTGAACAGAGCATTTTAATAGTGGAATTGAGTCTCTCTCAACAACTGTAGTTAAAATTTCTACCAAGAGCCACTCCTCATTTTCAGTACAACTTCCAGCATGTCTTTTTTTTTTCCCCTTTTGACAACAAGTGGTCTCTGTCCTGCAGAGAGGAGGTATGGTTATATTTTGCATGTACATAAAAGAATGTTTTAAAGCCCATATTGGAAACAATTTTCCAACTGATTATCCAGTTGACAAATCGGTACCTTGTGTAACTTGAGCGTTTAATTATTACTTTTTAAAAAGTAAAATTTCTACTTACACTATTACAAATGTAGCCTTGTCAGTGACTTTTTTGGATTTTCAGAAGAGAAGCCAAACATGTTGGTGTTTTGTTTTGTTTTAGTTGAAAATCCTGGTTCGTATGTGGCTAACTACCACCGTATAGAGCGTGGAGAAACTCACTTGCCTAACTACGTAGCATTTGAAGATCTGGCAGATGTGAAATGGAGAGAGAGAGAGAGAGAGTCATGCTGCTTATGATATCCCTGTAAGTCTAGCAATTGCCTTCCCTAGATACAGCAGAATATGCTGCAATCGGGAAATAAAAGTGGCCTGGTCATAAGGACTTAGGACCAGAATTAGCCTGGAAAACAAAAGTTTCTTGTGTGATTGACAGTGCATCATGTAGTTCCCCTTGAGTAAGGACACGCTTCACATAGCATTTTTCTGCTATTAAAATTTTAAAGGCAGAAATAATTGGTGTCATTTAGGTATGGACAGTGTCAGCTAAGGCTTTTTGTTTACTGATCTTAAAAGAACAATTCCACAGTGATACACACAGATTGCTACTTTTCAGAATCAAGCTGAAGACATTTAAAGCTTTCAGGCACTTATGAAAAATCTGCAGTCTGATGTTACTGATGCACTTCAAGTATATCTGCATATGATAATTGTCAAAAAAAAAAAAAGGCAGATAAGGTAAATCAGAGGACTAAATTGTTTGATTTCCCATACAAAAATGCAAGGAGGATGTTGTGTCTCCTGCTTCTTCCCTTTCAAGTAAATTTTCAAGTTATTTAGTTCATTCCATTTAATGCAGAGAAGCCAGTCCCCTCAGCAGGTGTGAATGGCAGTGCAGCTTCATTATGGACTGACAGTACCCTCATGTTGCATCATTCCACCAAAATGAATTTGAGTCTTCGGCCATGAAAAAAAACAGCACAGTAGTCCTGACTGTGAGGAGAGAGGAGGAGATGCAATAGACAGTGACTTCCCAGTGAATCAGAAACAAAACTCTGGTGTGCTGTGGCAGATGTGAACTGCCCAAAGACTTCTCCCCAGATTCAGTTTAGGGATTACTAGCCTGTGACTCTGAACACTATTCCTTGCCTGGAACGAAGGTGCTGGGGTAGTTTGGAGGGAAGGAGGACATACCTTCTCTTTAACCAAGGGGATCTTTTTGGCTTTTTTGTTGACAGCCCTTAATCCTGGGCAGGTAGAGGCTGTGCATGGGCCACCAGGGTATGCAGTTTCCTTTCCCTCTGCAGGGCACCCTTTGGGGTGTGTAGCAGGAAGGTTTCTCTCTGTGGCCGTGCTCCTCTGGCCCTGGAGTTGTGTCTGGGCAGGACTGCAGGTCTGCGTTCATTTGTACTGAACCCATGTGCTACCTTTCACAATTTCTTGAGAATGAAATCCTATGCTGAGGTGCTTAGGTCAGTTGAGGATGGTACCCTTTTGAACAATTCCTCCCGGCAGAGTGAGTCCATACTAGTTTGGCACTGTGCATCATGTGGCTCTTGCGTTTTTGATGCAGTTGTAGATGCTCTGAAAACCACGTGGTTTTTCTGTGGAGCACTGACTTTTGTTACTTCTCCCCCTTGTTCCTTTGGGTTTGCCTTTTCTGTGCTGCAATTCCAAAGTGTGCTACAGAGACCTGGACACTACATCGCAAAGTAAGTGTTGTGTGTTTGTATTTCTAAATAGGGCAGAATACTGTCAAGTAGCAAATACTTCATTATTTATCTTCAGTGGTCTTTAGCCATACCCAGAGGAAGAAAGCAAGCACGAGTGGACTGCTATGCCCATGACTCAAAATGCTTAGTCTATTATAATACTTAAAATCAGCCAAAGGAAAAGGAAACAGCTTTTCTTGTGGATCCCTAGGTGTTGTCTCAAACAAAAGGAGCAGTGTTAGGGAAGAGGTGTAAAAAATATGTTTCCTTAAATGTCGATGTAAGTACTTGGAAAAAATAATTTTTAAATGCCAAACTTCTCTATTTTCTTATGTGTCCATGACACGTGGTCTCTGTTAGATTCTCTCCATACCACGGTAGTCTAAGGCACCTTCTGGGAGCAGAGGTGCCAAGTGTTGTACTGTAAGTTCTGCGGTTTTGAGTGCTCTTCTCCTTTTGTTGGTGCAGGAGGCGGTTTCAGTTTTGGTGAAGTTTACAGTTGGGTGAGTTTAATAGATTATTGTGCAGTAAAAACTGAAGTACTCAAGTAACATAGGATACCTCTTGTCTGCGGGCAAACTAGATCTCAGACCATGAATTCTGTTTCCAAGAGAGAAAATCTCCGATGTCTTTCTTGCATTCTCCTTTTTGTTAATAAAACACACAAGTGTTTGACATACAACATTTCTCCAGTCTGTTCTGTTACACTTTTTAATACAGGGAAAATTTGGCTATTTCCCTTCTTGATAGTTTTGGGATGCTCTGTGTGTGAGGAAGTGTGTCCTGAAATCAGGCAATCGCCAGAGAAAAAAATGATTTGAATTCTGTATTTAAAACGACCTTGGGTTGACTTAAAAATCAAACTAACTTTTGCTTATCAGGGTGAAGAATACTTTATTGCAGGAGTTATTTCAAGACAACCTAATTTAAAATAATCAAACTGTTATGCTTCAGCTTGCTTACTCTTTGTTATTTTAAGCCATTTGTATATAAAATGTATTGTGCGGCCTGTAAATAAAATACATGAAAACCTGAAGTCTTTCGTTTTCCCTCTCTGGTTGTCAGACAGCATTTCAAAAGAGCTCTGAGTTTAACTGAGGTGTTTCTGCAGTATCCAAACAAATGTAATTTTCAGTGTGTTAAAATTCTGCAAGCTATTTTAAAAATATTTACTGCCTCACTAGTTTTTGAAAGGAAAACTGCAGTGACTGGCAGTCTGAGTGCTTGTTGCTGGAGCAGGGCTCCTGGTTAAGGCAGGAGCCCAGGTGCAGTGCAGCATACTGCTGAGCACTGGTGGGGCAGCAGAAGCAGGGTAGGGAGTACAGGCCTCTCCGGTGGGGAGAAGATGGCTTTTGGTTCCAGCACCTTTTGCACAAGCTTCTTGGCACAGCAGGTGATGTTTTTCTTAGCTCTCTGTGCAGAGGTGCAGCTGGCATTGCCCACCACTGGCTTTCAAAGGGAATGGTGTGTACGTTAGAAGTAAGAGGAAGCCAGACCCCAAGAGCCAGGAATTCTGTGTGCTGTGTGCACACTGCTGCTGAAGCACTGCCAATCGAGTATGGCTTCAGCAGCTGCCCTTTGAATGCCTGAGGCTTCTCTGTTTGTGTCCTGCTGTACCAGCTGATCTAATGGGAACGTTTGCACTTGTCAATAAAGGCTGTCCTTCCAAAAATAAGGCACTTGCCACATGTTTGGTACTCCTCAGCTCCAGGTAAGGCAGACTGCTGCTGCCACCACTTCAGTTACTTGATGTTGATATCAAGTCAGTAGATGGGCAGTGAAGGTGTAGCGGAAAGTTATGGGGGCCAACAAGCACTGGTTGTCACTTGGCCTTAGGCTGGCAAAAAGTGCAGCTGTAGCCCAAAGCATCTCATTTTGGAGTCAATGCTTTGGCAGCAGCTATGATTAGAGCCTGGATTTTGCTTCTGATGACAAGTTCAGGCTGTAGTGCATTGAATCAGAGTAATTTTGGTTGGAAAAGACCTTTAAGATTATTGAGTCCAACCATTCTGTAACTCCACTGAGTCTGATGCTAAACCATGTCCCTTGGCATTGTATCTCTGCATCTTTTAAAACACCTCCAGGGATGAGGATTCAGGCACCTCCCTGGGGAACCTGTTCAAGTCTTTGAGAACACTTTCATTGAAGAAGTTTCTCCTAATAGAGTGTTGGCTCGAACATAGGAGGCAGTTGCTTGAAAGTTTCTAGTTTGCTGCTGCTTCTTATGAAAGCTGCTGCTGCAACATGACAAAGTTGGTTCTGGTTTATGTGAAACTATGAACTTGTAGTTGAGAAAGGTGCTGCATCCCATTTGTTTAGCTTTCAGTTCCGTAGGACCACCAAGCTGTGCAAAAATGTACCAACTGGTTTTCTGGCGAGAGCTGCACATGAATCAGTATCTTCAGCTGCAGATAAATAGTGTCAAGTGAAAGAGGAGAGCCGCAGATAGCTGCAGGACAACAGCCTATACCAACACAGAGCAATGAATGTGTCTATAAAATCAGTGGCAAGAAACAAAGCATCTCGTGTCACAGCCATGAATTGTTGCCTTTTAGCTTTGAGGGACCTATGGAGTTCTGCAGAAAGTTCTGTTAAATTGGCTGAACTGGGATTAGCTTACTTCTATTTTAAGGAATGCCTCTTAGCCCTGAGAGGCCATCTGGATGGAGGGGATTATAGCTACCAAAGTCCCCCATCACGTGGCAGAAAACACAAGTCAGAGCTCTTGGCAGCGACAACAAACAAGGGGGGAGAGCTTTGTTTGACAAATGAGAACTGTTTCTTTTCCCAGTCAACTGCCTTTGTGTCCATGGAGCTTGAGGGTTTTGCATTTAAAGCTGCTTGCTCATTATGGCTGCTTATTTGGGGTGTTTTTTATTGCCTGTGGAGACAGCTCGGTGTGACTGAACTCAGGAGGAACATTGGGTCTGAGCCTGTGATAATGTTTTTCTTTCCTCAGGTGTACCAGCCCTTGCTAATGGGCACCACTTGGATTGCTTTTCACAGTGTGGCTCTGATTCCACTGCAGCCGTTCCTCTGTGGCTACTTTGGACATTCCATTGACACAGCAAAGTCTCATAATATGATGAATGTGTCTTTAATAGGACTTCTTGCAAGGAGGCTTTGTGAAGAAGGTTTTTTCAGTCCTAGGAAATACAGTGCAGAGGAGAAGTAAGTGGGTGACAAGGGGAATACTTGAGTGTATGCTTTACAGAAGCCAGCTTGGGAGCCTGTGGTACTCACAGGTAGATCTGACAGCAGTGTGCTGCCCATAAGGTAGCTTGGGGAGATAACTGGTTTCTGTGGTTAGTATTTGACTTGTATAGATGTGCATCTCTGCTCTACTCCTTGCTATGTGCTGGAATATACTAGTAGTTGCTAGAAGATGCAGTTGGAAGCAGGTGTTGCATATGCAGGCCTAGCACAGATAGGAGCCTTTTTTCTTCCTGGTAGGTCTTTTCAGGCCCATTTCACAAATGCGTAAAACATGTTAGCAGGTTCTGGCATGGGAGAAGGACTGCTTCTCCTGCCTTCCAAATGTTTTCTGAGAAAATGAGTAGATGAGAGCTGGAAACAATATAGAAGTAGTTTGCTTGGGCTACAAAGCAGTGTCTTCATGTTTCTATTAGCATTGCTGCTTCTGCTTTGAGTTGTGGGAAGGCCCAGCGGAGGGTACAGAAGGTCCTCTGTGCTCCCTGCCATCCTTGGTGACTTGCTCTCTCCAGGTGGCACCTGCTGCAGACTGTGACCTCGCAGTGCACATAGTGGGGTCCATAAATGCTAAGTGTCTTTAGTGGGTGTTTGGAGGAACAGACACCCAAAAGTACATGACAAAACCCAAGCAGAGCGTAGCTGGTTTGTTCATCTCCCCTCTTTGACTCTGGCTGTGTGGAGCCCTCCTCTTGGCAGGATGACACTGTGGCCGGTGCATCCCCTGTGCCCTTCTGGCACATGGTCCATGCAGGGCTGGTGTGTTTTGCACTCCTCTGATGAGGCCAGAGGGGCAGGAAGCAACAAGGAGGTGATGCTCTGTCATGGCAGGGGTCTGGAAATGCTCAGAGATATGAAGACATTGCAGTGTTGGTTGGTTTTGATCCGAGCTTCCTTCACGGAGCATCTGGAATGTTTGGATCCAAGCCTCAGGTGTGCATGTGTTTGCTTCCAGTTGGAATCATTGTTTGCCTCCTGGAATAGTTGTCAGGTTCAACAATGATACAATTTCCAGGTCATCCCAGGGGCTAAACCACACAGCATCCACCAGACTCTTGAGAAAGCTTCGTGTCCCCTCTGTACTGGAGTCCTTGCCCTTAAGGCAGGGAAGGCAGTGGCTATCTGGCTGCTCAGGCACCTTCCTGCTTTCTACCCTGCTACTGCAGAACAAAGTTTAATTGTGACCTTTTATTTGAAAAACCTTTTTTGTATTGAGAGTTGCAGAGTGAAAAAGGAGACTGAGAACTACAGAAGGCATGGGAAATGAAGAGAAAGCTATTAATGATGTATATGAGAAGGCAGGTAGTAAATAATGGTTTAAAACTTATCTGCAGATGGTCTGGTGAGTCCACATCAGGAAAGTATTACTCTAAACCTGGCAGACTTTATTAGAAGCTATGTATGCTTTTCTCCCCAGATTGCTTCTCCTTATGGATTGCAGATCCCGCTCTGAGCCTCCCAAGCAAGCACATACAATTATGCAAGATAGTAAAAGAAGACATGCAGGTAGGAGTAATAATTTTTATTTGCAAAGTGTACTCACAATTACAGTCTTGCCTTTTGGGAGCAATGACCACAAAACCCCCAAATTTCACAAAGCTTGCAGATTTGTTCCATCAGAAATTCAACCTTATTGCAGCTTCTCACATAAGATAAACTAGAGATGGCCTTCTCCTTTAACTGACCTCCTGAGGTTCCAGTCTGGGTTTGGTAGTTTTGTTTTGTTGTTTGGTTGGGTTTTTTAAGTACAACATTTAAGTCTCAACCGTAAGAACGCAAATTCTTTGCTGACATGCAGGGAACCCTTCTGTGTGCTTTACTGAAGCCCTTGTCATTGGCTGCCGCCATGCAGCCTCTCGACTCTTCCATCTCTCAACTCCTGTATTGAGGTTTCAGCATTACAGAGCATTTGTATTCTAAAAATTATTACCTTCTGCCCTTCATTATGGGGGGAGCAGTAAATCAAAGCATTGCTTTGCACCCAAAATGCAGTGCTTTCTGGGTGCATTTAAAATGCAAAAATGTGGTTAGAGTGTGATGAGAACAAGGTGCTCTGGACTTTGCAGGAAGGCTAAAAGTGTGAAATGCAGAAAGGGTATGCTAATAGGAAGTCTGTGACGGGAAATTATCTTGGACTGTACACCTTACTGTTTAGGATGCTCACAGTATGGGCATACAAGTTTGCAGTTAATGTGAAATGCCAACTGCATACAGTTCATTTACTTATTGGTTCATAGGCATGCCATTTACATGTGAAAATAAAAAGCAGCCATGCCTGGTTACAGTCTCTAGGCTGGTGAGTACAGACATGAGTCTTTTCAATGACTTTTTGGAAACAATGTTTAACTAAAAGCATCTTTTACTCTCTTTGAAGTGATGAATAAAAAAACCCCACCTGATTGTTTAAGAAACTAGCAAAATTTTAAAGAAAACATAATTTTCACCAAAATCTTTTGATGAAACTGACATGACTACCTAAACGGTCTTTTTCTTGAATATACATTTCCATCAAGTTCTAAAAATAGCTGAGTACTTGAGAAACAGTCCCATTATGAGGCACCTTCCTGTCTTGGTTAAAATATGGAGATACTCAGGGTGAGGCTCAGTGGGGCTCTGGGCAGCCTACTCTAGTTGAAGATGTCCCTGCTCACTGCAGAGGGGGAATTGGACTAGATGACCTTTGGAGGTCACTTCTAACAAAACCATTCTATGATTCTGCTTCTGTCATAAATGCTTAATCCATATCACAGGATCACAGGATGTTAGGGGCTGGAAGGGACCTCTGGAGATTGAGTCCAACTCACCTGCCAGAGCAGGACAATAGAATCTAGTGCAGGTCACACAGGAACACATCTAGACAGGTCTTGAAAGTCTCCAGAGAAGGAGACTCCACAATCTCTCTGGGGAGCCTGTTCCAGTGCTCCATGTCCCTTAGAGTGAAGAAGTTCCTCGTCATGTTGAAGTGGAACTTCCTTTGCTGTAGTTCATATTCATTGCCCCTTGTCCTATCACACCAACTGAGAAGAGCCTGTCCCCTCCACATGACATGTTTGTGGTGGCAGGAGCAGAAAGGGGGTAAACAGCATCCAGCAGGATTGAATACTCACTGTAGTCCATAACAAAAAAGGAAAGTCAGTAGCTTAAGTATTAGGTCAGCTCATCAACTGCCTTGATAGAATTGGGAAGCAAAACATAATGAGAACAAGAGGGAACAGTTATAGTGACTCATTAAAAAAACATAAATTCTAAAGCCTTCTGCTGGCAAGAAGAGGCTGAAAATAATGGGAAGACGTCAGGATATTTCACACACAGAAGAGAAAGAGGACCAAATGCAGATGCTTCACTGACAGTGTGAGAGCCTCTTTCTAGTTGTGTGATCAATCATCAAAACAGCTTCTGCTGTAGGGAAAGGGAGTAAGTGTCCAACTTTCTACCCAATGCAGAGACAGGAATTCAACAAGAGAAACCCAGCCACATATAGGTGCATGCTTTGCTGCATGGAGGCTGTTTAACAGGACATTGGCTCAGCCTCTTCCAGCAGAGTGCCATGTGGTTGCTCCATACTTAAGTTCTCTGACTCTGCTGGAGGATTCTGCAGGGCAGGAAAGCTAACACAGCAGCATTATCAAATTTATAAACACATAAACAGACCAAATAAATTTGATTAGATTTCTTATCAGTAGGATTTTTGTGAAGCGTATCAGGGAAGCTGGCAGCTCCTGCTGTCCTTCAGAGCAGTTCTAAAGCTGTTCCTAAGCAGGAAGGAAAGAGCTGCTGCATTAAAGGCACTGTAGCTAGTCAGAAAATGAGCTGTGTGATACACCCTGCGTTGTACAAAACATCATCTATGTCCTGCAATATATTGCATGTTGTTGGAATGTTCTGTTCAGCACCCCTACAGCCTGGCCTCCACTAGTCATGCATTAACAGGTTTAGGCTTGATTTTCTCTAGCTTTTTGTGCTGGTTTGAGGCTAATTGGAATATTTTAGTGAGAGCAGTTAGATCATTGGTTGTAAAAAGAAAATAATGATGAAGTCTCTATCATTCAGTGGTTTGCTGAAAGGGATAAAAAGCTAAGTGGGACAAATTGTTTACATTTTGGTTCTGGGACGCTGCTTCCTTTCGCTTCTCCTTGGCTCTGCTTTAGTGTCTTCCACTAACATAACAACTAAGCTTTGCTGGTTGTTCTGGTTTCTGTCTGGGAAGAGAGAGTGAAGCAGGCTTTGAGCCTCTTCTGAGCAGTTTCTTTGTCTGGGAGGGAATNTATAATTGTAAATACCTGCAAATATTTTGCATATATATGCTTGTAAATTTAGCTTTGCTGTAAATATAGCTTCATCTTACTTCCAAGCCATCTGAGCTGGTCTGGTAAGCTTCAGTATAGTGTGGGGGGGAGGAAGTACTCAACACACGTGTTGGACAAGAAGTTATCCATGGGACAGCAATGTGCCCTTGTGGCCAAGAAGGCCAATGGCATCCCGGTGTGCTGTAACAAGAGTCTGTCCAGCAGATTGTGGGAGGTTCTCTTCTCTCTCTACTCTGCCCTAGTGAAGCCCTCCCTAGAATATTGCATCCAGTTCTGGGCTCCCCAGTTCAAGAGGGTCAGGGATCTACTTGAGTCCAGTGGAGGGCTATGAGGATGATTAAGGGAGTGGAGCACTGTCTTATGAGGAAAGGCTGAGAGCCCTGGGGCTGTTTAGTCTAGAGAGAAGACTGAGAGGGGATCTAATCAATGTTTATAAGTATCTGAGGGCTGGGTGTCAGGAAGGGACAGGGACAGCCTCTGCTCACTTGTGCCCTGTGATGAGACAAGGAACAATGGATGGAGACTGCAGCAGGAGGAACTTCTTCAGTATAAGGGTCACAGAGCACTGGAACAGGCTCCCCAGAGAGGTTGTGGACTCTTCTTCAATGGAGAATTTCAAGACCTGTCTGGGTATGTTCCTGTGCAGCCTGCTCTGGCAGGGGAGGTTGGACTTCACCCAGAGGTCCCTTCCAAACCCTAACATCCTGTGATCCTATGACCTGAAAGCTGAACTCTAGACATGAACTTGTGGATTATTTCCTTGTTTTGAAGCAGGGAAAGTTTATTACCATAGACTTCAGAATACTGTTGCATTTTACATTCTGATTCATTCATCTGAAAAGCTGAACTGCATTTGTCTCCAGGAGCTGTGAGCAGGTGCTTGGCCAGATTGAGCATCTATCAGTTGTGGAGATAGTGGTTATTAAAAGAAGGTGTCATGAAATTAATGGCTAATAGAGCTAAGGACTGGGTTAGTCTGTGATAATTGCTTGAGAATCTTCCACTGGAAGGGGCTACACTTTTCATTACAGTGCAAATCATTTCCATGTGCAGTGGAATGCAACAGTACAAGTATCCCTCTCTCTTTGTTAGGAGGCTGTGACCTCCACTGCTGTAGTGTTGAGCATGAACACTGAGACTTACCTTAGCCTGAAATTGTTCTTGCTGTCACTGTGGATTTTAGTTTAGATAAAGGATGAAAACCAAACCCCTGTTAACTTCAGCAGGGATTTCCATTTCATTCTCTAGTGACAGAATTTCCCTTTTGGATAGAATTTTGACTTTTTTTGGTAAAACTGCCTTCCATTAAAGAAAATTATGTATAATTTGGCACTTATCATGGCCACAGAGGAGCTGAAAAGAAGATCTCTCTGAGAGCTGTGAACCATACAAATGTGTGGATTATCACAGAAAACAAGTTCCAAGTCCTTGCACCCTAGTGATGTAAGAAATGGATTTTTCTTTCCCTAAGAGAAATATTTCTGAGCTTACTTCTACTCTCTACAGCAAATTTGAAAGGTACTCAGGAAAAATAAGTGACTTTGCAGAGTTTTATTGAGATCTGGGACACTTAATCAATAGCTACAGCAGACACAGAGATGGTCCCAGAATTAAACAGCTGCCTTGCTGCTGGCATCCCTCCTCCCAGGAAGGTGCTGCATTTAAAACTTGCTCTGAAAATTATTTATTGATTAACCAGCTTCAGGGAATGCAACGGGGAGGGCAAAACTCACTGGGTTCTCTTCTGCCACTACATAATGATGTTTTGTTCTGACCAAAACACCTTCTCTTGCTGTTCTTTCGTTCTGCCATTTGTAAAATGGTGGAATGAGAGGTTACATCTTCTCTAAAGGGTGCTGTGATGTTTAATTACATGTAGTTAATGCACTGGTTTAACTTCAAATTAGCAGCAGTGTTTACATCTGTAAGGTGGATTTCTGCTGGGAGGGATGAAAACAATCTCTAGAACTGTGCACTATTGTTCTGCTTGTGCAGAGCTTTCACACTGGGCTGTGTAGAGGAGCAGAGGCTTGGGATCAACTTCAGTTGATAGATGCTGGCATGTCTGCCACCTGAAATCCTTAAACAGCAGATACCTCTCTTGTGTTTTGAAGAAATTTAAGATGTTGAGGTGTTTGAACGTGTCCAGAGAAGTGCACCAAGGCTGGTGAGGGGGCTGGAACACAACCCTGTGAGGAGGGACTGAGGGAGCTGGGAGTGTGCAGCCTGGAGAAGAGGAGGCTCAAGGGGAGACCTTACTGCTCTCTATAACTACACTGACAGGAGGGTGTAGCCAGGCAGAGGTTGGTCACTTCTCCCAGGCACCCAGTGACAGAACA
The DNA here is from genome assembly GCA_013399775.1 of Semnornis frantzii. Lineage (NCBI taxonomy): Eukaryota > Metazoa > Chordata > Aves > Piciformes > Ramphastidae > Semnornis > Semnornis frantzii. The sequence continues at coordinate 8,500 of VWYK01015714.1, read as the reverse complement.
AGAGGACACAGTCTCTAACTGTGCCAGGGCAGGTTTAGGCTGGATGTTAGGAAGAAGTTCCTCATGGAAAGAGTGATTGGAATTGGAATGGGCTGCCCAGGGAGGTCGTGGAGTCACCATCCCTGGAGGTGTTTAAAAGAAGACTGGATGAGGCACTTAGTGCCATGGTTTAGCGAATTAGAAGGGTTAGGTGATAGGCTGGACTTGATCTCAAAGGACTTTTCCAACCTGGTTAATTCTGTGAAAGTTGTTGCTTAGATATGGGAGTCAGCAAGTGAGGTTTAGACCTAACATTATGCAGGATAGTAGGATAATTTTTTTTTTTCCTACCACTAACCAGTGGACAGTGAGAACTGGGATTTGACAAAATCTATGTACAGTTTCTTAGGAAAAAAGAATAACAACAACTGCTTTAGTTTATGGAATCCACATTTTACCAAGATATCTATATCCCTTAACTTTTAACAAACTATTATCACAAACCCCATTTCACCTACTCCTTGGGGTTTAATTTGTATAGATTTTGACTGGAACATTAAAAAACTTTTTTTCTTTATATTTCTGAAAGATGCTTATAATTTGGAATTAGTAAAAAAGAAATAATAAAATAAATCCAACAGGGCCTCTGGACAAAGATAAGGAAATGCAAGTCTCAAAAGACTTTGCAGAGAGAAAAAGGAGAAAGATGTAGGCAGGCTACAGATGGAGGTACCTTGGCAGATCACTTTGCAATTCATGTTGCAATGTTATTAGTGCTTTGGAGGTTACTGACAGCTCACTTGAGTTTGCTTTCTTGTTTCAGGCATCAGCAGGTAGAGTTTGCAAACACATGTTAAACTATCCATGCTCTGCTTTCAAATCAAACAAGTTGCTTGCAATATTTGCTCTGTCAGAAGTAGGGCAACAGTGGTAGTCACTTCAGGATGGAAAAATCTCATGATAGAGATAGCTCTGAAGAAGTGACTTATGAATGGCTGAAGTCACAAAAGCACAGGAGTGTTGTAAGAGAGAAATACCAGGTTCAAATGGAGTGTCAGCTGAAGGAAGAATATAGGAGCAGTTGGTGGAAAGGGAGTCTGGAACCAAGGCAAGACTTGGCCACAAAGAATGTTGTGGAGCCTGTGAAGAAATAGAACAAAGAAATTAATGCAGGCCTTGGCATCTCCTTTGAGCTTTCTACTCTTTCTTGACACTTACAGAGACTTGCAACCCTGCCCATGATCTGTGCTGGTGCTCTGACACTGCTAACAGCTGAAAAAGGCTTGTGCTGAACTTCAAGGGAAGCAAGCAGGGTGCTTTTGAAGGTGCAGATGCTTTCACTAGTGTGTCTTCTTGTCAGGAGGTGCTGCAGAGGAAAAGTCTGCTGTACTGATGATCCTCCCCAGACCCAGGAGGGACACCAGGAATTGGATTGTTTCAGGATGCTTTAGTAGGAACAGACAGTGCATTGGTAAAGGCACACACTTTGATTTTAGATGCATCAATAGTTAGAGTAAAGCAGAACCTTGCTTTTTCCTTCTGCTCCTTGGAAGGGTTACAAGGCTGAGAACAGTTGCTCCATAGCAGATTTTCTGGCTGCTTAAAAGCAGCCAACATTGAATTTAGTTCTGAAGGAACTGAGGCTGGGCTGAACTGTCTGGTTAACATGACAGTAAATGATTAAATATACTGAATAGGAAAAGTCCTTGTGCACAGAGATTGATTTTTGCTGCTGACAGAATTCACTTCCCTGGGAAACACATAGCTGCTTTCTTGTCATTCACGGACTGAAATCCAGTAATGTGTTCTTGTGGCTGCTGAAGGGCAACAAGGGTATGCTGACTGGAATGTGAGTATTTAAGAGATGTCAGGAAGCTACTAGGAAGAAGAGGGATCAAGATGACACTGTGTTCTCACACTCCTTTCTTACAAACCTTTTCTGTTGTCTTCTCCATGGCTTTGTCCCTGTTGCTGCAATGTTTGGCAGAGAAGTGAGCACAGCTTGTTTGCATGTGCAGAAAAGGAATTTTTCTTAACCTTCACAGAACAGGATGACCACTACCATAGGGACATATCTGCCTAATACAGCTCTCACTGCACATCCCACAAGGCCCACCAACCACTCAGACAAAGCAGGGCGGTTTAGATGCACTTTACTTGTTGACATCATCTCCAGTAATGTAAACCAACAGGGTCCTTAGTGACTGGGTGTGCTGGGTGGTAGTGTGGCATTGATTCCAGCAGCCCCTCCAGCAGAGCCTTGAACAAGCCTATTCCAATGGAAGGGGCAGGAAAGGCAGGTTTATTTGCAGAGAAGGCCTAGGCAGAAAAGCCTTAACATATGGTTGATGTACATACAGTTCTGGCAAAAGAAAGGGGAAAAGAGGCAACAAAAAATTTGCTAGAGTCTGTTTCTTTCTCACCTCATAGCAGTGAGCATGATAGGCTACAGGAGAGCCAGTGTATAAAGCATTCAGCAGTTATTCTGAGAGGAAATTAAACAGTGGCAGGAAAGTGCAAGCAGATGCAGTAAATACCCTGGAAACAGGGATTTAAAGTTTCTTTAAATAAGTTTTCTATGTACTTGGAGCTTCAAAAGATATTCTAAGTACAGGAACACTGCTGGTAGGGTAGGTTGCCTTCAGCTTCAACAGGAACATGGTTTGGCAGCTCACTAATTTGAAAACAGTGATGTCAGTCTCTCAACCTGTTGACACTTACGCACATACTACTTTTTTAACACTTGGAAATAAACAACCAAGTAACTTTCCTTGGTGTAACTTAACTGCCATAGCAACCAGGAGGCTTCTAACAGTTTACAGATAAGAGAAATAGCTTCAGGAGAGTGGAATGTCAGGTAATCAGTAGACCCTGGGTGCCAGCTCAAGTTGTACGCTGGGACCACCTGCAGGTATTTGCTTCATTTCACTTTCTGGACAATCCTCAAGATTCTCAAATGCAGTTTTATCTCAGCTTAAAGAGAAGTGACAGTGAATTGAGACTTATGCAGTGATGCTAGGCTGTACAGGTAAGCTCTGTCCTGGTGAGACCACATCTGGAGTACTGTGTCCAGTTCTGGGATCCCTAGTTCAAGACAGGAAAATACTAGAGAGGGTCCAACAGAGAGCTATGAGGATGATTAAAGGGCTGGACATCTGCTTTGCGAAGAAAGGCCAAGAGGCCTGGAGCAGAGAAGACTGAGAGAAGATCCAGATTATAAATATCTGAAGAGTGAGTGTCAGCAAGAAGGAGCCAGGCTCTTTGTAGTGGTGCCCTGTGATAGGACAAAGGGCAATGGATACAAATGGGAACACAGAGGTTCCATCTAGAGGTAAGGAGAAGCTTCTTTGCTGTGAGGGTGATGGAGCCCTGGAGCAGGCTGCCCAGAGAGGTTGTGGAGTCTCCTCTAGAGACTTTAAAAACCTTCCTGGATGCTTTCCTGTGCAGCCTGCCTTAGGTGATCCTGCTTTGGCAGGGGAGTTGGAGGCAAGGCCCCTTCCAAGCCTTGCTATCCTTTTAACTGTAGGAACAGTAAGAGGGTAGTTCCCAACATCTGCTGAGGGAATCCAGCTCACAGCCATATTTTACACTAACCTAAAACTCTTCATTAAGCCACAGGAGGTAGTGGTTTGTTTTAAAAAAAATGCTGCACAACTGCTACTTAGAATGCAATGCCTGTCGATACTGCTCCCCAGCTGACAATCAGTGCTTTATAAAGCTTATGTTTGCTCAGTTATTTGTGGTTTGTGCTGTGTAGTCATCCACAGAAGTTGTCAATTAGCTTGATTTCCTCCCCTCCCCACCTTGTTTCAGCATTGGCTTGTGTGATGCTTGAAGGGAGAATGATTTGCATCAGCATGCAGAAGGGTTTGTTATTAGTATTTATGTTAATAGTTGTCTCAACATGTTCAGCATCTGAACTCTGAGGAATGCAGACTACAAAGATTCAAAGCCAGAGCAAAACACTTGTTGACTCCACACTAACAGCTGTTGACTATGCTGACTACACAGCAATTAGGTTGTGGCAAAATACATATGGCTACCAGGTTTAAGCCTATTTTAAAAGAGGATCAAGCAGCTTGATTACTGTTGCCCATGACAGCAGGGTAGTGCAGCCCAGGTGAAATTAGATGTGTTAAAAATTTCAACCTGACATGATGTCAAATTCTTTGCCTCCTAAGATGCTGTCACTAGTAAATGAAAGAGCAATTTAAATTCCCTTATCTTTGACTCCCATAACCTAGTTACTCATGGTAGGCTTAGAAAATTGAAAACCCCATGAGGTGTGTTGATAGCTGTGTGGGAGGGAAGAGGTCTCATTTGTTTGTCCTGGTTAAAATCCCATTCTAGCTGCAATCTGGAAATGGGTTAACATAGGTTACACTGCATGGCAAAAGCTGTACATCTCATCTGGCATTGCACAGACCACATTTACAGTTTTTCCACCTGCAAAAGCTGTGACCCTGCTGGGCGAAGGGTGTTTGCCAGGTCTAGGAAGTGTTAAGTGCCACCAAGTAAGAGAAAAGGAGCCTCAGACTCTTTTGAACTATGCTATGCAGCCACCCCCACCTGAGCTGCCACCAACTGACATCTGAATGGAAGTATTTTTTTTTTCCTTTGTAGGGGGAAAATATCCAAAATAGAAATTTAAGATACCCTCCACACTCCTGTCACTGTTACCTGGAAAACATTAATACTCAGAATTAAGCAAGTTTAACATTTGAAAGTGACTTCCCTGACAGAACTTGAAGGTACAACTTTTTTACTGCCAAAAACCAGACATTTGAAATTAAAATGCAGGAATACTTGACTCTAAAACTTTAAGAAATAGAGACAAGACTTTAGCACAGCCACTGAACAGGACACACTTTCACAGCCCCAGACAAAACTCCCAGAGGTACAAATAGCTTGCTTTAGCAACTTAGTAGCATCATGATGCTGGGGAGGGATTATTTATAAGGTCTTGTAATGACAGGACAAGGGGCAATGAGTTTGAACTGGCAGAGGGGAGATTTAGACTGGATGTTAGGAGGAAGTTGTTTGCAGTGAGGGTGGTGAGACACTGGCACAGGTTGCCCAGGGAGGTTGTGGCTGCTTCCTCCCTGGAGGTGTTCAAGGGCAGGTTGGAGGAGGCCTTGAGTGACCTGTGCTAGTGGGAGGTGTCCCTGCCTGTGGCAGGGGATTGGAAATAGGTGAACTTTGAGTTCCCTACCAACTTTACCATTCTATGATTTTATGAAAATGCAGTTGTTCAATAATTTGTGTAAACAGAACTTTTGCCTTTTGACAGAGAACAGGTCAGATGCTGATTTGACAGCTTTGGCTGATGTTCACATTACTTGGAGTTACTGCAAACAAGTCAGGCCTTCTCCAGAATTAAGGTAAGAACAAGACAAGTCCCATAGTTGGCGAGGCTGTGTAAGAATTCTTCTTAAGAATTATTGCTGTGTAAGTTAGTTAATTGTTGAGAAATCCCCTTTTCTATCATCTTAGGGAGCATGGTGATATTTTTTCAGCTCCTTGTTTAAAAACCCATTTTGCTTGCAGTATTGGGTACAGGTGATGCCGAACTGTAATGATGTCCCTAGTGATGCAATCTTGCACTGTGCAAAACAAAGTTTCCAGCTCTGAATCTCAGCTGCTCAATTTTTGTCCTGTTAAAGGAGATAATCTCTTTATAGCAGCAGTGTCAGCAGCATTAAACATTTCATAGCTCCTCTTAATCACAGATGTGACTTCATTGTAGAGAGATGTTTACACTTATAGTTCAGTGTAGTATATATAGTTCACTTCTTCATTCAGAAGAGGAATGTGCCACAGTCAGTGATCAGTGAGCAAAGGGCAGTGGAATTCACCTGTGATTTTACTGGAGAAGAAAAGGCTCTGCAACAGGTCTAGGAGCTAAAGCTAGAGACTACAATTTATAACACTGGTAAAATTTAAAACACAGCATGTGCACTATGCCAACCACTGATGTGGTTTAACATGCTGCAAGCTTCATAGAGCTGGTGACACAAAATGGCTGTTGGGTTCAAAACACTGTCCCAGCCCCACTGCCCTGGAATGGCAAGGAACTAGGGGTAACCTGTAGGGGAAGGGTAGTTGATCACCCTGGTCCAGCACCAGGCATTTGCCCAAGAGGCTCATTTTTCTAGTGTCATAAAGGCAGTAATGAGATGAAGCTCTTTCAGACAGATTTGATGCTTTAAAGATTGTATCAAGGTTTAAGGTCTAATATTCAAGAGGTTGTAGTTTTCTGAAGGGTAAAATTCAGGAGTCCAGGTTGAGAAAAGTTTTTTAATGTCGGCTTGGCATATATTTTAATGAAACAGCAGAGAATTGAACTGATTCACCCTCTGCCTGGTGAGGCATGTAGATGAAATGTTAGTGTAGGCAAAAAAAAGTGAACTAATGACTGAGAGCTGGAACTACGCTGCTAAGTGTTAACACAACTTGGTGATTCCTTTCTTGTGGTGCAAGATGCTTGAGCCAACTGGCACACAAGCTTCTGAAAGCCCAAGCTATGAAAATCATTACATGGTTCTTCACCAGTCAGCATAAGCAATCCTCTTTTCTCCCTTACTTCTGGGAGGAGGGGAGCAAGGCTAGCACCAAGATTTGGGGAAAGGAGAACAAGTCTTTCTCTTGAGAACTTAGAATGGTGTAAAAAAAACAGGAATTAATTGCTAGACAATCTCGGCTTACTTACGAATTCAGATTCACAGCATTTGCTAAACAGAGCAGTTTATTACAGAGCTGACAAAAAGCACTGGCAGAGAAATGGATGATACAATTTTTGAAGTGTAAAGTTTAGGTATTTACAGATCTTGGTTGCATGAGTAAATCCTCTGACATCAGTGATTACTCAGAAACCCAAACAGCCTATAAAACCTGTTCTTTAAAGAAGAACTACTTTATTTGTAGACTTTCCCTGCTCGCCCCTCAGATGTCTAATTAAGATACTTAATATGAAGTGATGACCACAGAAAGATGTCCTTAACAGGAAAAGAAAAACCTGTCTGCAGGAGGTACCTGTTCAGAACAGAAGAACCTCCCCTGCAAAGTGTTCAGTTTTGACATGAGAAATCAATCCCATTGCCTTACTGCTAATTCTCAGGAGCAGTAGCTCAATACAAATATTTTTAATCCAGTTTTGAAGTTCAACATTCTAAATTGTTATACAGTTTTAATGTAAAATGGTATGTACAAAGAATGAATATTCCATACTAAAGTTGCAGAGAAACCCCCAACCTAAGCTCTGTGCACCACACAGCTTGGGGCACCTCCCCACCTGCTGTGCTGCTGTTACACAGACCTGTACTCTGCTGACTTCAGCTGTCTGGCTGCGATGTTAGCACAGGGCACTACCAATAGAGTTTACTGTTCAGCATGGCAGCAAACAGCAACAAATAAAACTAAATTTTTGCTAGAAAAGAGCTAGTAACAAGTTATACAACTCCTTTACAACCAAATGTGAAGTCAGTTGGACTGGACAGACACACAGCACCAGGATCACAGAATAGAGAAGTACATCAATGCAAGACTTGTGAAAAGGAGCTAAATGACTTACCTTAAAATCTAAGTCTGTTGAACAAAGAACAAAGCTCATATTCTTAATGTGTTTGCTATAGAGCAATCCCCCTTTTAACAAGACACAGGCACTATTTTGTTTCATGGAGTCATGAAGAAAGGCTGTGTTTGTGCTGTACTTCTTCCCATCAAATGCCACTTCTGGAGCCATGCTGCGGAAGTGACAGATCCTATCTCCATTAGAAACATGTGGGTGAAACCAGTGTTTGCCATATGGGAAAAAGGAGAAACAGTGGTGAGTGCTTAAGCTTCCTGGATGTCGTAGCAAAAGAGGCAAAGCTTAACCTGGCTTTATCTACATCATATTGATCATTCCGAACACGTGTTCATGCATTTACAGCTTATTCAACAATGACATTTTGCAGTCTTACTGTAATTGCAGAATTTCTCCTAGAAGCCAGAGAGGTGGATTATGATGAGGTTAGGAAGTTTATTGCATCTACATATTAATTCCTTTCCAGTTCTTGACCAAATTGTTGGAGTCTTTAGCAGTACGATGTACTTAGGATTGTTGGGTCATATCCTGCAGTGCACTGGAGCAGCAGCTTAACAGATGACATTGTGGGAGGCCTGCATGAATTAAAAAATGCTTCAAGACTGTTTCCTCAGTTCTCTTTCTGGAACATTAACCTTCGTTGATGTCTGACACTCAGTTGCAGGAGTTATTACCAGAGGAGACTGGCTTGGGTCTCTGGCTCAAACGCAACGCCCAAGTGGAAAAATGCACCTCTGCCCTGTGCAAGGGCAGCTAATGTTGGCTACTGTATAAGCAGTCCCAGCTCTAACCATTTCTCTTTTCTCATCAACCTTTTTCCTTTTCAAATCTAGTTTCTTCTCACATCTAACTGGGAACACTCCACAGCCTTAGCCACTTTCATAAGTGGCTCTTTTCCCAAGAGCACCAAATGTTGCGAAAAGTAAACTGCACTGA
>VWYK01015712.1:0-35860 GCA_013399775.1 Semnornis frantzii | reverse complement strand
TGGAGGGTCAGCTGGAGGGGGGATTAGAAGTTAATGGAGTTATTCAGCAGAGAGGAGAAGCCAGAGCTGCTAGAGAGCCCAAGAAGCTGTGCCCCATGACCCAGACTGCCAGCTCGAGACACTCTCTTCTCTTCTTTGTTTTGGGTTCCTTATTCCTAAACATCTCAGCAAGCCTATGAGTGAAGCAGACATCACCACTGTTTACCTTCACAGCCTGGAGTATAATTTTCTCTATTAAAATATTCCAATTAGCTCAAACCAGCACAGCAGCTAACCCTGCTTCTCCTCTGCTCTTTTCCCCAGGAGCAGCTCTCTTCATTTCTCCTTCCTCAGCCTGGACAAGCACCTGGGGTGGCTGGAGTACCTGCTGGAGTTTGCCCAGGATGCAGCCCCCATCCCAAACCAGTACGACAAGCACTTCCTGGAGCGTGACTACACCGGCTACGTGCTGGCCCTGAACGGCCACAAGAAATACTTCTGCCTCTTTAAGCCTCACAGAGCAGGGGACGAGGGGGGAACCCTGGGATCCTGTGAGGATTATGACTCCTCACTACACATGGAAGCCAGAGGGAAACCTTCCTGCAGCCCAGGATCTAGATCCATTAAAAACAAATTACACAAATTGTCCTTTTGGATGGAACGGCTGCTGGAGGGATCCTTGCAGAGGTTCTATATCCCCTCGTGGCCAGCACTAGACTGAGGGATTTTAAAAGAGATCCTAATGGACAAAACTTTTTATGAAGATGACTAGGGACAGCTCTTTCCAGGAACACATCCACATGAGCCTGACGAGTGGACCTTAGGTTTTAGACGAACTCTCCTCCTAGGGCTGGCGACTAGAAAATAATCTCCCCCGTGTCCGGAGCCCAGGAGTGCAGCCAAGCACCCCAAAGTTCCATCCACCACCTCCTTGGGACACCAAACTACCCGAGAGCCAAGAATTCTGGTTACCCCTCCCTGCCCTGACAGCTCATCCCTCTTCCACCTCTCGTTTGACCTCGGCTGAAGAAAACAAACCTGCGAGTGCTCTGCTGCGGCAGCTCGGTGCGGCCTGGATCGTGGTGGTCTCTGCCCTTCCTTCCCTGTGTGCTTAGCCCATGGTGCATGGTGTGACACTGGCAAGATCCTGCAGACCTTCCCTGGCCCTGCCCTGCTGACAGGCCTGCTCCCACCAGGCAGTGGTACTTTTACTAGCTTCCCTCCGTGGTAAGTGATGTGGAGTGTGGTTGGGAGCATCTCCTCCGCGGCCAGGCTGCAGCTGGGACTCGCCTGTGGCGCAGGCTGGCAGCAGAGCTGCGCGGTTCATGCTCCTCTTCATCCTTCCGGCTGCAGCTCCAGCAGCAGCAGCTGGGGAAGGAAGGGGGTTTGCACGGAATCCTGTCAGGTGGCTGAGCCATTTTCAGTGTCACCTGGGTTTTTTTCAGATGCCTTTCTCTGCTTCTGTCGATCCTAGACAATGTCTCCTAGAGCCATAACTTTTGTGTCCTCAGATCATAGGCGTGAGCTGCTGTGAGCCAGTAGATGTGTAAGAGAAACTCCCCCTAGCTGCTAGGGAGCTGCTCTGGGCTCCTTCCAAGCACCCTTACGTCTGTAGTACAAACCAACCTTTCTTTGTATCAAGGAACCTAATTCTTCAGTGATTGTATCCTTGAAACCTTGCCCCAGAAGTGCTGGATGATCAGACCGTCGCTGACCTGTGAAGCTGCCTTTTGGTGTAGGCCTGGCTGGGACATCTTTGGTTTCAGCCTCTCACCTCTTTCCTCCTCACCACAAAGCTTTGTTCCTCTGCAGGCAGGCTGCTGCTTGGGTTTGTCCTTGGTTGCATTGGGGTTTTGTTTGGGGTTGGGTTTTTTTGAACTCTGAGGTCTGTGTGAAGCTAGAACAGTCTCAGGGTTTGGGTTATGCTTTGCTCCAGCAGCCACTGTCAGCGCACGGCAGGGGGAAGAGGAGGACCTCTGCAAGGCAGAGGGAGACAAGCAGCACACTTGAGGCTGCTTTCCACTCCTCAGGTGATAAAGCAAAGCTACAGGGGTTATCTTTGTGGCCAGGACTGAAGTCTCAAGGTGTTTGTTCTTCCCTTTCACTGCTCCAGGGCAGACTCCAGCACTCTGGTCCTTGTCTCTCTGCCCAGGACCCTAAGCCCCCACACACCGAGTCACTGTTGGGCTCCAGCACTGCCAAAGCATGGGGCAGCTGCCACGGTAGGGCTCTGACCTTGACTTGGTCGAGGATGTGGTGTTAACTGAAAGCTCACTCAGCTCTCACCACCTTAGTTACCATCTCTGCAGAGCAGCCAGGTAGCAGGAATGACTGTGCCAACCCCTGAGCTTGCTGCCCACCCCATAGAAAAAGTCATCTCGCTGCCACCATGACCTAGCTGCTCACAAAGCCCTGGCTTGCTGCCCTCCTCTCCACCCTGGGAGCAGATTGCTGTGCTCCAGCCACCACAGGAACCTCCACCACCCTCTGTAATCTACTTCCAAATAAAGGCTACGATGCTACCAACCAACCCCCTGTGAGGTTACTTAATTTTAGCTGCAGCTTGAATGAGGCACTAAAGCAGAGGGGAGGAAGGAAGGTGGAGGCTTCTCCCTGCCACAGAGCTCTGAGGTGCACAGGTTCTGCTGAAACAGAGCTGGAGGGAGAGCAAAACCCAGCCTGATGCTGCTAAAGTGCATTTTCTCCTGGCTGGAGCAATGCCTCTGGCTCCTGTATGCTTTTCCTGCAGTTTTCCACGTGGGATGGGGCTAGAATAGGGTTTAGCCCAGTGGAAGGCTCCACTTCACTTGGCAAAGCAAACCAATTCCCTCTGGGTCTCTGCAGCTGGGGAGGAACCAGGAGCAAACTCTTGACATGTGAACAAAGTGCCTGGTTGTGTCTCAGCAAAGGAATTCAGCCCTGCCCCAGGCAGGGCCTTCAGAACACAGCTCCTGGGCCACACTCCAGCTGCAGCCTTGGTTTGAATTGTCTCATAGCACAGGTGAGGCCCTCTGGGAGGCAGAGCTTTGCTGAAGGAGTGCTTGCAGGAGTCCAGCCTCCATCTCCTGTAGCTCTGCTGTCAGCCCTTGTGCCCAGCTCAGACTCACTCACCCTGTGTCCCTTCTAGAGGAGAACTTCTCTCAGTGGCTGAAGCAAACCCCAAAGTGTCCTAACCCCCATGGTTAGTTCCCTTTGGTGTCAGTGGTGTAGCAGCAGCTGCCTGACTGCTTTTAGAAGAGCATGGGGCAAGCTGCTTGGTGCCTGAGGTCCATCTGCCCTCTGCCAGCAGCTGGGAGTCAGCACCCCCAGGCCATTTCCTAGCTCACAGCACTCGACCCTTCTGGTCAGCAGAATGATTTTGTTCTGCACTTGGTGGTTGAGAATCCAAAGATGGAGGAATCCAGCCCTAGGGCACTGTCCCCGTGGGTCACGGTGCTCAAGAGCTGAAGCCAAGGGATGCAGACCCCCAGCCAAAGGCTTGTCCCAGACCTCCTCCCTGGGCCGAGTGTGGTGGACAGCTGCCTGCTGCTGCTTCCCCAGCACCAAAACCTGCCAGGAAAGAGCAGCCTGGGCACAGGACTGGGAACCAGGGACATCATTTTGCACTTTTGATACTGGGAGTGTGGGAGGGAAATTAACTTATTTGGCAAAGTTGTCTTTTTTAGGTCTTTGGTTTTGTTTTTTTTCCTTTGGTCTGGTTTGGTTTTTTGTTTGATTTTGTTTTGTTTTCTTTGTATTGTGACAGGCACCAATGTCATTTTGTTTTAAGATGATTACAGATTCACAACCAAAATAAACTATTTTAACCTGTGAGGAGGTGGCTCTGTGTTTCCATCCATGTCCCAGGAGACTGAACCAGTCCTGCTGCTTGTCCCCAGCAGAAATCCAGGCAAATGTCCCCCCTGGGGCTTTCAGAACAAGCCCCAGGCCTCCCTGGCTGCCCTTTCTCTTTGCTCATGTGGACACCTTCAGCCTTCAGAACACTCTGAATTGATGGATGACAGCTGAAGATGAGCCAGGGTGTGCCCAAGTGGCCAAGAAGGCCACCAGCATCCTGCCTTGGATCGGCAAGTGTGTGATCAGCAGGACTAGGGAAGGGATTGTCTCCCTGTGCTAGGCACTGGTGAGGCCACACCTTGAGTCCTGGGTTCAGTTTTGGGCCACTCACTCCAAAAATCTACAAATTAACCTTTTCCAGCAGAAAATGCCTTTTATTCCTCACTGCAAGCTCCATGTTCAGGGAACAGGACAAGGGAAGTCTGGGCTGAGCTCACAGCGTCCTCACTCCAGGGAGCACACAGAGCATCTCAAACAGCAGGTTTGCCCCCAGCAGGGCTGTGTTCCCTAAAAAGGGGGAACAAAATGCCATGGATGCCCAACCACAGTGGGTCACCACCTCTGCCACACACCTCTCAAGCACCTTTAGACTCACCAGAGACATCATACATTGGGGCGACTTCCACCAGGTCACAGCCCACAATGTTCAGCCCTTTGCACCCCCGAATGATCTCCAAACCCTTGGGGGGAAAAAAAAACCAAAACAACACAAAACAACCAGATTTGGGGTCAAGGAAGCCATTTGGGCAAGTGGGAATGGTGGAGGCTCTGCTTTGTGCAGCTGGGGAAGCCCAGCCTGTGCAAGCCCAACCAGCCCAGATCAACATCTAGAGTCACAGAATCAGTCAGGGCTGGAAGGCACCACAAGGATCAACCAGTTCCAATCCCTTGCCATGGGCAGGGACACCTCACACTAGATCAGGCTCTCCACAGCCTCATCCAGCCTGGCCTTAAACACCTCCAGGGGTGAGGCTTCCATCACCTCCCTGGGCAACCCCTGCCAGGCTCTCACCACCCTCATGCTGAAGAACTTCTTCCTAACATCCAGTCTGACTCTCCCCATTTCCAGCTTTGTTCCATCCCCCCCAGTCCTATCACTACCTGACAGCCTAAAAAGTCCCTCCACAGCTTTCTTGTAGACCCCTTCAGACACTGCAAGGCCACAAGAAGGTCACCTGGGAGCCTTCTCCTCTCCAGACTGCACAGCCCCAACTGCCTCAGTCTCTCCTCACAGCAGAGCAGCTCCAGCCCTCTGCTCGTCCTCGTGGCCCTGCTCTGGACACCTTCAGCACCTCCATAGCCCTCCTGTAACACCAAATGCTCCCTGACCTCCCTGACTCTTGGCTTCACTCTGCTGGTGGCATCACCTCCTTTAAAGCCACCCCTGGCCTGGGCTGAAGCCCAGCAGCATGGGCAGTAGGGGCAGGAAGGGGGATTCTGCCCCTCTGCTGAGCACCCCTGCCCCCCCACCAGTGCTGGGGCCAGCTCTGGAGTCCTCAGCACAGACAGGGAGGAGGCCATGAAGCTGCTCAGAGGCTTCCATGGCACTGCTGGCCTCAGCAATGCCTCAGAGGGACCCCCCAGGCCCTGCCGCTCTGTGCCCCCCATGCCATTACCTGGGCAGGGGTCAGCCCTGCTATTTCCGGTGTGCCAGTGCCCGGGGCATAGGCAGGGTCCAGCCCATCGATGTCAAAGCTGATGTACACCGGCTTGGCCCCCAGCTGCTCCCTCACCTCTGCCATCAGTGGCACCAGGGACTTCCCCCAGCACTCCTCAGCTGGCACCACTCGGAAGCCCTGTGATGGGCACAGAGGTAAAGCAGGCAGATGGGAACATCCCCTGGCCCTGCAGGGACAAATTCTCATCCCAGCAGCCTCCACTCATCACCACTTTCTTTGTCTTGGCTCAGTGCACCAGGAGGGTTTGTCCTGCAGCTTCTGACATAGGGCAAGGTGGAGAAGGGAGGTGGAACCTGTCACGAGTGGAGTCCCCCAGGGATCACAGAAACATTCAGGTGGGAAGAGACCTTTAAGGTCATTGAGCCCAACTCTTGAGCCAGCACCACCAGGTCACCACCAAACCACATCCCTCAGCACCACATCCCCATAGCTTTGACGCCCCTCCAGGGATGGGGACTCCACCACTGCCCTGAGCAGCCTGGGCCAGGCCTGTAAAAGCCTTTTGGGGAAGAAATTGTTCCTCGTGTCCAACCTAAACCTCCCCTGGGGCAGCTCGTCCCTTCCAACCCGAGGATCCACAGCTTCGCGCTCCTGTGCCAGCCTGTTCCTGCTGCGGCAGGGGAGGGAGGCGCAGGAGGCAGCCTGGGCTCACCTGCTGCCGGCTGTGCTGGTAGGGGTCGGGGTCGTAGGAGGAGCCGCGGACGCCGATCTGCACCACGCGGGCGAGGTCCAGCAGCCCTTGCTCGGCGCAGCGCCGAAAGGGGCTCCCGTGGTAGAGCTTCTCCCCCAGCGCTGCATCCCCTGTGTCGGTGTGGGCATCCACGTGCACCAGTCCCACGGGGCCGTGCCTGAACGGGACACAGCATCACAGCCCACAGGGTGTCAGGGGCTGGAAGGGACCCAAAGAGCTCATCCAGTCCAATGCCCCCTGCCAGAGCAGGACCATCCAGGCTAGCTCAGGGCACACAGAACACATCCAGACAGGCCTGGAAAGGCTCCAGAGGAGGAGACTCCACAGCCTCTCTGGGCAGCCTGTGCCAGGGCTCTGGGACCCTTCCAGCCAAGAAATTGCCCCTTGTGTTGAGCTGGAACCTCCTGTGCTGCAGCTTCCATCCATTGCTCCTTGTCCTATCCCAGGCAGCAGTGAGCAGANAGCCTTCTCTACTCCAGACTAAGCAGCCCCAGGTCCCTCAGCCTCTCCTCACCAGGCAGTGCTCAGTCCCCTCAGCATCCTCACGGCCCTCTGCTGGACACTCTCCAGCAGATCCCTGTCCACAGGGACAGGGGGGCCCTGTTAGTCCCCAGTTCCTGCCTGCCTACCCCATGGGAAGCAAACTAGGAGGAGCCCTTCCCAGGGCAGAAATTTACTTTTCAGCCACAGCCTGCAAGATGGGGTAGGTGATGGTGTGGTCTCCACCTGCAACAGGACAGGGAAGAGAGTGCAACGTTGCAGGAGGTGCTCAGCACTCAGCACATTTGTCCCCAGGGGGTTTTGTTTCACCCCACATTGAATTTATCCTCCTTTTGTTTGTATGCCAGGGACAGAACAGGAGGATGTGCCAGGGCAGGTTTAGGCTGGATGTTAGGAAGAAGTTCTTCACAGAAGGAGAGATTGACATTGGGATGGGCTGTCCCAGGAGGTGGTGGAGTCCCCATCCCTGGAGGGGTTTAAGAGGAGACTGGATGAGGCACTTAGTGCCAGGGTTTAATTAGAAGGTGCTGGGTGATAGGTTGGACTCGGTGGTCTCAGAGGTCTTTTCCAACCTGGTTAGTTCTGTGATTCATTCCTGAAAGAAAACCTGAGGTAGGTTGTTTCCTCTCTCCTCTTCCCTGCTCAGGAGAATCAGAAAGAGTGGGTGAGAAGCTAAACAGAAGCCAGCAATTGGCACTGGCAGACCAGAAGGTCAGTGGCAGCCTGGGCTGTATCCAAAGCAGTGTGGCCAGAGATGGAGAGAGGGGATCCTGTCCCTCTGCTCTGGGGAGACCTCACCTGCACCACTGTGTCCAGTTCTGGGCACCCCAACACAAGGACATGGAGCTGCCAGAGAGGGTCCAGAGGAGGTCACAAATATGGTCAGAGGGCTGGAGAACCTCTGCTGTGGGGACAGGCTGGGAGAGCTGAGGCTGCTCAGCATGGAGAAGAGAAGGATGCAGGCAGACCTTAGAGCTGCATTTCAGTATCTGCAGGGGAGCTACAGGCAGGCTATGGAGGGACTGTTCAGAAGGGCCTGTGGGGACAGGACGAGGGCAATGGTTTGAAACTGGAGCAGGGGAGGTTTGGGTTGGGCATCAGGAGGAAGTTCTGCACAGTGAGGGTGGTGAGACACTGGAACAGGTTGCCCTGAGATGTAGTTGAGGCCTCATCCCCAGAAACATTCAAGATTAGACTCAGTGTGTCCCTGTGCAGCCCCTGCTGACTGCAAGGGGTTTGCACAGATGACTTTCGAGGGTCCCTTCCAACCTGATGCCATCTGTGAAATGCTGGCAGGTGCAGCCCATGGAGCAGGACACTTGACCAGGCTTATAAATAGGTGCTTGAGTCACTTCTGAGGGCCCTGCAGCTGACAAGGTGCCCATCATTACTCAACACACTCACTGCACTGGGCAATGCCAAGCTGTGACAGTTAGGCTCTTGAACATGTGCCCAAAACATGCCTTGTGCCAGCTGGAAGCATTCCAGAACAACACAAACTGCTCCTTCTTTAGGTCCTGCTCAATAGGACAACATAACCAACACCATCAGTTAGAAAGGTTGGACCAGAAGATCCTTGAGGTCCCTTCCAGCCTGGCATTCTACAATTCTGTGTTTAGTTTTGTGCTTGGGCTTCAGGTTGGGCACTGAAACAGCCTCTTGGCTGCTCTATTGTCCCCATTTTTTTGCCAGGAGTGACAGCAATTTCAGCCTAGAGGGCATAAATTTCCCCATGATTTACCACAAACACTCCATGCAGAGGCCAGTTCAGTGTTCACCCAATTCAAAGAGTGCACCAGGTGGGAAGGGACCCTCCAAGGTCATCTTCTCCAAGCCCCTTGGAGTCAGCAGGGACACCTGACGCTCACCCTGCACATCTTTAGAACCACTGCTGAGGTCACTTCTCAGTCTCCTCTCCCAGCAGCACAGCCCAAGCAGCTCCCTCAGGCTCCCCTCCTAGCAGAGCTGTTCCATTCCCTTCAGCATCTTAGAGGCTCTGTGCTGGACTCTCTCCAGCAGTTTTGTGTCCCTCCTGAACTGGGGGGGCCCAGAACTGGACACAGGACTCCAGATGTGGCCTCAACAGGGCAGAGCAGAGGGGCAGGAGAACCTCTCTCGACCTCCTCACCACAGCCCTTCTAACCCACCCCAGGTTTGCATTGCCCTCCTGGCCACGAGTGCACAAGCCTGACGGAGGGGAGGATGAGGAGGGAGCTCGGGTGAGCAGGGTCCTTACGATGCAGTGGCACAGCAGGGAGATGCAGGGTCCTTACCCAAGGTGAGGGGCACACAGTTAGAGGCCACAATCTTCTGGAAGGCCTCTCGGATGAGCTGGCAGCTGGCAGAGAGGTTGTAGAGGTTGACATTCACGTCCCCGATGTCAGCGACCCGCAGAGAGTCGAAAGGCGCCGCCCCGGTGCTGCCGTTGAACCTCCTCAGCATCCCCGACTCGGCTCGCAGCTGCCGCGGACCGAACCTGGGAGCGGAGGGGTTGGGGAGGAATTCCCAGTGCCGGCACCGTGCTGCCAAGCCCTCTCCCGGCGCAGCTCGGCCCCGTGGCTGTCCCTCTCACCTGGCTCCCGGACGGTTGGAGGTGCCTGTGTCCAGCGGGACGCCCACGAAAGCTGCGTCCAGCCCCTCCGCGGAGCCTGCGACTGGCAGCTTCAGCATAGAGCAGATCCCTGCAGGCCGGGCTACGGAGAGGGCACTGGGAGGGACGTTGAACTGTGAGCCCCAGCGGCAAGGGAGCCTGTGCCCCACGGGCACACTGGCTACGGAGCTGGAGGCGGCCAGAAGCGAGGACCGCAGGGCACAGCGCGGCACAGGACGGAGCTTGGCTGCCAGGGGCAGCAGCTGGCCGCGGGCAGCCCGCAGCAGGCCTCTCATTCTGCCCCACAGGCTCCAACCCTGCGCCCACTGGGAGTGCAGCCTGTCCCATCCCATCCAGGAGGCGGCCCAGATGCCTCTGCCATGCCCCTGTCCACCCCTCCCCTGCGGTTCAAAGGGCAGTTGGCCACCCTGCTGTCCGAGGAAGGGTAAAGCTTTGGCTCCAGCCTTTGTGCTTCCCTTCCTGGCCAACCCTTTCCCCCTCCCCACCATGGAAAACATTAGGAGGAAACACAGCAGCGAGAGGCTTCAGTTTGCCAAAACCCAAGAGACTGCCCAAGGGTTGGAGCTGGGAAAGCAAAGAATCAGACTCACAGAATCATTTAGGTTGGAAAAGACCTCGAAGGTGACCAAGTTCCAAGAGAGATCCTGGGAATGCTCCAGTTCTGGGGCATTTGTAGAAGCCAGGCAGCATGGATTGTATTAAACTTTTCAACTGTGCTTCACAAAAGCCACCCCCACCCCCTGCCCCCAGAATGCTGAAGAATGACAAAACCTCTCTCATTAAGGACAGGCAGGCAGTGAAAAGACAAAGGAACAGCCCAGGGAGAAAATGCAAGCAGAGGAGAAGCAGGACAGGGCTTGTGTGGTGCTGTGGGACAGGTGTTTGAGGCCCCAGGGATGAAAGGAGCTGGATTTCAGGGGGAAGAGTTTCCAAAGTCTGGAGTTAACCAGCATGGCTCAAACCCTGGCTGAACTGATGATGCCACACGTGGCATTGTGCTCCAGCTTCTCATGCTGCTCCTACTTGTGCAGAGACTGAAGCTGGGAGGAAAATCCAGAGGGGAAAGGGAAAAAAAAAACCCACCAACCAGGGTAGGCTGGCAGCAGGAAGCTGCTCCACTCAGGGCCTTGGCCATGGAATGTGTGTGGATTCCACACCCTGTGCTGCAGGGACAAGGGGGGACTCAGCAGGCCAGTAAGGGGAGCTCCATCCTGCTGAGCTAGCTCAAGAAAAGAGAGCTTCAGAGAGGGGGATCTAGCAGAAAAAGCAACACCATTTACTCTTCAAAAAGCTCCAGAGACACTGTGTGAGCATCTGGCCTCACTGTCAGACAGTGCAGAGCTCACAGGAGAGCTCCCACCCAAATCCAAGGCTGCAATCTCAGCTGGAACAACACTACAAGAACTCAGCACTTGAGAACCAGCAGCAGCAGCTTGTTAGGGTCAGAGCAGGATTTCAGTTCCTTTTGCTGCCACTTACTTGTCCCAAGAGCTCATTTTGTGTGACTCTCCTGTTGAGGCCTCTTTATAGCCCAGCAGCCTGCTGGGTTCCACATGCAGGAGCAGGGCTGTGCCCAGTAGGTTGTGTGGCACTGGTGCTGGAGCAGAAGCTGCTTTCAGTCACAGAATCACAGAACTGTCAGGGCTGGAGGGGATCACAAGGGTCAGCTCAAATCCCCCTGCTATGGGCAGGGACACCTCACAGGCTCCTCAGATCCACATTCAGCCTGGCCTTGAAAACAACCAAGGATGAGGCTTCCACCACCTCCCTGGGCAACCTGTTCCAGTATCTCATCCCCCTCTTGCTGAAGAACTTCTTCCTAA
The DNA here is from genome assembly GCA_013399775.1 of Semnornis frantzii. Taxonomy (NCBI): domain Eukaryota; kingdom Metazoa; phylum Chordata; class Aves; order Piciformes; family Ramphastidae; genus Semnornis; species Semnornis frantzii. The sequence continues at coordinate 24,739 of VWYK01015712.1, read as the reverse complement.
TGTCCAATCTAAATCTCCCCTCCTCTAGCTTGGATCCATTCCCCCCAGTCCTATCACTCCCTGACACCCTAAAAAGTCCCTCCCCAGCTTTCTTGTAGCCCCCTTCAGATGCAGGAAGGCCACAAGAAGGTCTCCTCGAAGCCTTCTCTCCTCCAGGCTGACAGCCCCAACTCAGCCTGCAGCTGGCACCTTCCTCTCACACGATGATGAGGGACATCAGCCACTGGACATGCTGTCTCAGGACTTGGAAACTGCAGGAGGAGTCAGTGATTTCCCCATCTGGGGAGTACAAACCAGGCACAAGCACAAGGCAAAGTCAATTCCTCTTCAGGACACTTGGTGCAGTGAAGTGTTCTACAGACAGCACTGAACCAGGGCAGTGCTGCCCTCATCGCTCCACGGCCTCCAATCTGGATGTGATGAAAGGGGATTGAAAGAATCCACTCAGCAGCAGAGTTTAAATCTTCACTTTACTGTGCAACAGCCAGGAATGTCCCCCCCACACCAAGTTCTCTAAACACAGTGACAGACACAAACCCAAATGTTTTCATAAACATGCTCCTTGTGGTGTCCTGTCCTCCCTGACCGTGGGAGTGCCCCTGCTGAACAGGAAGAACATGAGGCTAACACTGAAGAACATCACTCTGGACCCTTCCAGCAGGTCAACCCCACTCCCCCTGCAGCATCATCCCTAACTGGGCAAGGCCTGGCTGCCTTGGACCCCCTGGCAGCAGTCACTGCACAGCTATGAAGGGAAAGAAACAAATCTAAGTGGCTTTTGAGTTCAAACCAGTTGGATGTTTAATGGTGCATCACTGTGAGCTCCTGCTGCTCACACCACCAGGCAGCATCTCACCAAAAGAGGCTTTTGGGGCTGTTATTTTATGGCAACTTCTGTTTGGGGCTGCAGAAGAGCACTCTGAGGTGACCACTGGCTTCCTTAAGATTGCACATCCCTTTGTCAGCTTGGCCTTCTCAGCCTACTGTTCAAACCCCCAGGAAGAGCAGCCAGACAGTGCCTCCTCCCAACCCTCCCTCTGAAAGGGGACTTCCTTCACTCAACACAGGACTCAGAAATCACTTAAGAATTCCCAAATGTGAGCAAATCCAACCAGGTTACCTCAAGACACCTGCAAGGTGCTCACACCACAAGAGTGATGCAGCAAGAGGGACTTCCTCTAGCAGGGAGAGAAAAGCAGTGGGTACTAATGCTGGCTAGGGAGAAACTCAAGCTCTTCCACTCAGTCTGGCTCCCCAAAGCTCTAGGGGGTTCCAGCAGACAGAAGAGGTTCCTATGTGCCTTTAAAGTGCTGTTTAACTACCATGTGTTGTATCCTGGGTGAGTCCTCACCCAGAACGGCTTCTCCAGGCCAGCAACAGGAATATTGCTGCCCAGAGGTCTTCATACTCCAGGTTTGCCAGGAAGCACATCTTCAGCTTGGTTTCTACCAGGCTTTTATCCACCAGCCTGTTCATGAGCAAGGCAGCTGCAGACTGGCAGAGGAGCCAGGAGACCATCTGGTCAGGTTTCAGGGCCTGGGAGGTCAGGACCTTCTCCCCCCAGAGGCTGAGGTGAAGCACATTGGCAGCGACTCTGGCAGACAACCTCTGCAAAAGGAAGGAGAGGGCAGATCAGCTGAGGTCACATCCTTAGTGTGCTCCACTGCAAAAGGTACTCCAGGCCTCCTCTGAGCCACCAGAGTCCCTGTGAATCACAGAATGGGTTGGGTTGGAAGGGACCTTAAAGCTCAGCCAGTTCCAACCCCCCTGCCATGGGCAGAGACACCTCCACTAGCCCAGGCTGCTCAGGGCCTCATCCAACCTGGTCCTAAGCATTTCCAGGGAGGGGGCATCCATGGCTTCTCTGGGCAACCTGGGCCAGTGTCTCACCAGCTGCACTGTAAAGAGTTTCTTCCCAATCTCCAGTCTAAACCTCTCCTGCTCCAATCCATTCCCTCTTATCCTATCACTCCAAGCCCCTGTCAAGTCCCTCCCCAGCTTTCTTGTACCACTGCAGGTACTGGAATGTTGCTCCCCTTAATTCAAAAATTCTCTCCTTAATTCAAAAGCTCTTTGTAACCACTAGTTACTGTAACTAGTATCAGGGAACTGCAGCTGACCCCCCAGTTCAAGGCCCAGCTTCTAACACAAGCTGAAATCCCTGCAGTGAGGGGCCACAGACCTCCTGTTTGTCTTTGATCACTATCTGCCCTGCAGTGACATGGATGACAGCCCTGGGATGAAAGGATCTGGAAGCAACCTCTAGAGATCTTCCAGTCCAACCACCCTGGCAAAGCAGGAACACCCACAGGAACACATCCATGTGGGTCTTGAAAGCCTCCAGAGAAGGAGACTCCACAACCTCTTTGAGCAGCCTGCTCTAGGGCTCCAGCACCCTCACAGCAAAGCTGTTCCTCAAGCTGAGATGGAACTTCCTAGGTTCCATGCTCTAGGGCTCCAGCACCCTCACAGCAAAGCTGTTCCTCAAGCTGAGATGGAACTTCCTAGGTTCCATGCTCTAGGGCTCCAGCACCCTCACAGCAAAGCTGTTCCTCAAGCTGAGATGGAACTTCCTAGGTTCCATGCTCTAGGGCTCCAGCACCCTCACAGCAAAGCTGTTCCTCAAGCTGAGATGGAACTTCCTAGGTTCCATGCTCTAGGGCTCCAGCACCCTCACAGCAAAGCTGTTCCTCAAGCTGAGATGGAACTTCCTAGGTTCCATGCTCTAGGGCTCCAGCACCCTCACAGCAAAGCTGTTCCTCAAGCTGAGATGGAACTTCCTAGGTTCCATGCTCTAGGGCTCCAGCACCCTCACAGCAAAGCTGTTCCTCAAGCTGAGATGGAACTTCCTAGGTTCCATGCTCTAGGGCCCCAGCACCCTCACAGCAAAGTTGCTCCTCAAGCTGAGATGGAAGTTCCTAGGTTCCAGCTTATCCCCATTATTCCTTGTCCTATCACTGGACACCACTGAGAAGAGCCTGGCACCTACGTTCTGACTCCCACCCCTCAGGTATTTACAGACATTGATTGGATCCCCTCTCAGTCTTCTCAAGACTGAACGGCCCCAGGGCTCTGTCTTTCTTCACAGGAGAGATATTTGAGTCCCTTCATCATCTACAGGCAGTATTAGCATCATACAACAGGTTGGGTTGGAAGAGACCTTAAAGGTCATCCAGTCCCAAGCCCCTGCCACAGGCAGAGTCATCTCCCAGCAGCCCAGGCTGCTCAAGGCCTCACCTAGCCTGGCCCTGAGCACCTCCAGGGAAGGGGCATGCACAACATCCCTGGGCAAACTCTTCCAGTGTCTCACCACCCTCACTGTGAGGAACTTCCTCCTAATCTCCAGTCTCAATCTGCCCTCCTCAAGCTTCAATCCATTCCCTCTCATCCCAACACAACAAGCCCTTGTCAAAAAGTCCCTCCCCAGCTTTCTTGCAGCCCTCTTCCTCCAGACAAGCCTCACCTTGTCAGGATCCCTCAGAAGAAGCATCTTGATCACCTGCTTCACCTCCAGGGGCACCTGCTGGGGCAGACTGGGCAGCTGCTCCTCCTGGTAAGTCCTGCTCTCCAGTGAGGAGCCCCCGTGGCCGTAGAAGGGATTGGCCAGGCCCAGGATCTCGTAGGCAATGGCTCCCACAGCCCAGGCGTCAGCTTTGCTGTAGTCAATCACCGTGCCTGGCCCTGGTGATGCTGTGATCACCTGCCCCAGACATGGAGATGTTCAAGCAGACAGCTCTAGCCTGGGGTCAAAGGCAGCCACACCACAGGGCAGGGTTTTACCTCGGGTGCCATGAGGCAGCCGTTGCCGCCTCGGTCCACGTAGGCGCTGGTGAAAGGCAGCCTCAAGCCCATGCTGTCATCTGCCAAGCAGCAGCCAAAGTCTGTGATCACCAGCCAGGGGCAGCCAGCTGAGGGCAACAAGGAGAGCAAAGTCAGTGTTTGTTTTGGGAGGACCTGGCTGTGGAGACACCAAAGAGTTTGGTTTGGATCAGGCCCCACTCAGGAATGAGCAGGACCAAGCAGTGTCCTCCTGTGTCGCCTCTGTACTGTCAGCTGAAGTCAGATTTGCTAAAGCAAAACTTATTCCTTCGTGCCACAGAATGGCTTGGGTGGGAAGGGACCTCTAGAGGTCATCAGGTCTGACCTCTCTGCACTGAGCATGGCCAGCAGGGTAAGAGAGGAGATTCTGCTCTGCTGAGGCCTCACCTCCAATCCTGCCTCCCACCAGCACAAGGACACAGAGCTGCTGAAGTGAGGACAGAGAGGGCCACAAAGATAAGCCAAGGGCTGGAGCAGCTCTGCTGTGAGCACAGGCTGAGGGAGCTGGGGGTGAGCAGCCTGGAGAGGAGAAGACTCCAGGGGGACCTTAGAGCTGCCTGCCAGCACCTGAAGGAATCCTGCAGGAAGGCTGCAGAAGGACTTTTCAGGACAAGGGGGAATGGTTTGAAGCTGAGGGAGAGCAGGGTGAGACTGCAGCTGAAAAAGTTCTTTAGTATGAGGCTGGTGAGATTCTGGAACAGGCTGCCCAGGGAGGCTGGGGATGCCTCCTCCCTGGAGGTGTTCAAGGCCAGGTTGGATGAGGCCTTAAACAACCAAGTCTAGGTGAGAGGTGTCCCATGGCAGAGGGGTTGAAGCAGATCATCTCTGATAGCCCTTCCAGTCTGAGCCATTCTAGGATTTATGATCTGATGCTGGGACAGCAGTGCAGGCAGATGAGAGAGACTCAGAGGGTAAGTCCATGTGGAAAGAGAGGTTGAGCCCACACATGGAGGTCTGGTCATGCACATGGTGTTTGTCAGCATCACAGGATCACAGACTGGGTTTGGGGTGCAAGGGACCTTTAAAGCTCATCCTGTCCAATCTCTGCAGTCAGCAGCTAGAGCAGGTTGCTCAAAGCCTCATGAAGCTTTAACACTCCTTCCAAGGAGGAGGTATGAAGGAGGAACATTTGTTATTTTTCCCCTTTGCTTTTACCTACAACAAAAGCTACTGGCACATGGGTACCTACTGAGCTGTGCAGCAAAGGGGTGGGGCAAGCCTGCAGTCCTGCTGACAAGCTGGACATCAGAAAGCAGAATCATCACTTCTGCAGGCCCCCATCTGGAAAAATCAATGCCTTAGATCATTCCTAACTGCATTCAGGATGGCTCCAGAGCAGCTCTGCCTTCATGAAAAGAAGGATGGTATTAGCAGCACTGAAAATCCTCCTGCAATTACCCAGATCTGGCTGCCTGCCATTGTTTGCTGCCCATTTGCCATCTTAATTATGCTGAAAACCAGCTCAGGTAATTAAAATCTCAATTAGAGAAAGGCTGACAGGAGAAAGAGCTGAGGAGAGGGAATGGATTGAAGCTTGAGGACAGATTTAGACTGAAAATCAGGAAGGAATTCTTCAGAGTGAGGGTGGGGAGACACTGCAACAGGTTGCCCAGGGAGGTTGTGGTTGCTCCCTCCCTGGAGGTGTTCAAAGCCAGGCTGGATGAGCTCCTCTGCTATGAGGAGAGGCTGAAAGAGTTGGGGTTGTGCAGTCTGGAGAGGAGAAGGCTCCAAGGAGACCTTACTGTGGCCTGGCAGTATCTGAAGGGGGCTACAAGAAAGCTGAGGAGGGACTTCTTTGGGTAGACAATAGGACTGAGGGGAACAAATCCAAGCTAGAGGAGGGGAGATTCAGATTGGATGTTAGGAAGAAGTTCTCCACCATGAGAGTGGTGAGGGCCTGGCACAGGTTGCTCAGGGAGGTGGTGGAAGCCTCACCCCCAAAGTTTTTAAGGCCAGGCTGGATGTGGCTCTGGGCAACCTGCTCTAGGGTGAGGTGTCCCTGCCCATGGCAGGGGATTGGAACTGGGTATCTTTGAGGTCCCTTCCAACCCAAACCATTCTGTGAATCCACAAGCCTGTGAAAATGCTGCTTTGGGCTTTAACTCTCATTTCTCCTGCCTTCCAGCTTGCTCTTCCACCACCCTAGGGTGCAGCACCTGACCAAGGGGTGGGATTTTCTGACCCACCTCACTCTGTTTGGCTACCAAGAGACGACAGAGCCAAGACCTGGCAGCAAAAGGCATCTCCAGCACCACCTGATGTGGTGGATCTACCTACCAGAATCAAATTCAAGCAGGATGTTGTCAGACTTCAGGTCTCTGTGGGCTATTCCGTGCCGAACGAGGTGGTCCACACCTTCCAACAGCTGGAGAATCATCATGGTGGAGAGGGAAACATCTGGACTGTTCTGCTCCAGATACTCACGCAGGGTGCAGGGGTAACTGGTGAGGATGAGGGGAAAAATCTTGGAATTAGCAATCTGCAAGCTTATCCCTTGTGGTTCAGCTTCCATGTTGGCTGCCTGGGGGACACAATGTACCACATGTGCCACATTCTCCCTGACCTCCAGGCTTAGGGGAGCAGAGAACCTCCAATCCTCATCTGCTGCACTCAAATCCTTTGTTTTTGCAACACCAAACACTGACATTTTGGTGCTTTCACCTCAGTTCATGATTAGGGGAGCAGAGAACCTCCACTCTTCATCTGCTGCACTCAAATCCTTTGCTTTGCAGCACCAAACACTGACAATTTGTTGCTTTCACCTCAGTTCATGATTAGGGGAGCAGAGAACCTTCATTCCCTATCTGCTGCACTCAAATCCTTTGCTTTCCAACACCAAACACTGACAATTTGTTGCTTTCACCTCAGTTCATGATTAGGGGAGCAGAGAACCTTCATTCCCTATCTGCTGCACTCAAATCCTTTGCTTTCCAACACCAAACACTGACAATTTGTTGCTTTCACCTCAGTTCATGATTAGGGGAGCAGAGAACCTTCATTCCCTATCTGCTGCACTCAAATCCTTTGTTTTGCAACACCAACCACCCAATTTTTGGTGCCTCCACCTGAGTTTGATAACTGCAAATAAAAGCAGCCTCTTGAACAGCCTGCTGAGGGGTCCCAGGTATCCAGTGGCCACTCCTGACAAGGTTTTATGGACTGGTAGTTGTGTTTTGCATGGAAGAGGAGGCAGATTAATAATGCAGAGCCTGCAGGAGATGTGTTAATGCTGAGAAAGAAGATACTGCTGCAGCACAGAGAGGACAGAGGACTTCTCTAGACAAAGGCAGAACAAGGGTGGGAAACAGGTGCTTTTGTATCAGTGCCACAGCAGCAGCCCAGCTGAGAGCATCAGAAACACCAAACACTAGCAAAGCTCATTCTAGATTCCAGTCTGTCTCCAGTGGTGTGTTCAGACAAGGGGTGAAGCTCAGACCTACAAGGGGAGGCAGATGGGGACAAGCTCTACATTTCTTACTGCAGTTATTACCAACAACAGCTTGTCCTCCTTGTCAAACAAGAGTTACCATCTCAAGGACTTGGAACAGGCCCTGAGAGGCATTTCCAAGAGTGTGCTGTGCTCTTCTGGCAGCAGCCCAGGCCAAAGGAGGCTTGGAGCAGCAGAGCACACAGTGCCAAGAAGCCCAAGTCACTTGAACAAGCTTCTCTCCACCTACTTCTTCATCACCAAGAAGAGTGTGCGGCTGTGGCCAATGCCTCTGGGATTCAGGCTGAGTGGAAGCACATCAGGATAGTCTGCAAAGGCTCCAGGCAGCAGGGGCACAGAAGAGGTGAAGGCTCGGATCACCTGGATTATATTTGGATGAGGCTGCAGCTTCTTCCTCCCAAGGACAGGTTTTCTGTGCAGAAGAGGAGACATCACAGCTGACACCCAGTCCAACTCCCTGCAGTCAGCAGGGACCATCCTCCACTGGATCAGGCTGCACAGAGCCTTGTCAAGTCACATCTCCAGGCATGGGGCTTCAACTACCCCCCCGGGCAACCTACTGCAGTGTTCCACCACCCTCATGGTACAGAATTTGTTCCTCACATCCAATCCTAATGTGCTATGCTCTCATTTCAAACCATTGCTCCTCTACCCTATCACTACAGGGCTTTGCAGAGTCCCTTTCCAGCCTTCTTGTAGGCCTGCTTCAGGTATTGCCTGGGTAGCAAATAAGACTCAGATCAGCACTGAGCCAGTGCCTATGGTTTCCTAACTGTGCTGGAGGAAAGCCCACCAGAGGTAGATCCACTCCTGCCTGCTGCTGGAGGTGTGTGGCTCCTAACTGGTGGATGAACTCAGTGTGTCCCCACTGCAGCAGCACCATCCCCATACCTGCAGCCAGGGACAGCTCCATACTCTCCAGCTAAGGCAAGGCCTGTGGCTGGAACAAGCTCCCGGCCCATGGCATCCAGGATGGCTTCACTGGATGAACCAGCCTGCAACAGCAAGGACACAGCACCATGGCTTCAGCTCCAAAGCTGACAACCCAGATTAGAGAGCTGTGAGAGCATCCAGTCCAACCATCAACCCAGCACCACCACAGCAATCAAACCATGTCCCACAGGGCCATGCCCACAGGTTTCTTGAACACCTCCAGGGATGGGGATTCCACCACCTCCCTGGGCAGCCTGTGCCAACCCCTGACCACTCCTGCAGCAAAGAAATTATTCCTAATATCCAATCTAAACTTCCCTTGGGGCAATTTCAGGCCATTTCCTCTCGTTTTATTGCTTGATACTAGGGAGAAGAGACCAAACCCACCTCACTCCAGCCTTTCAGGAAGTTTCAGAGATCCAGAAGGTCTCCCCTCAGCCTCCTTTTCTCCAGTCTAAACACCCCCATCTCCCTCAGCTACTCCACACCAGCCCTGTTCTCCAGACCCTTCACCAGCTTCCTTGCCCTTCTCTGGATGCACTTCAGCCCCTCAATGTCCTTCCTGCAGTGAGGGGCCCAAAACTGAACCCAGTACTTAAGGTGTGGCCTCACCAGTGCCCAGTACAAAGGCACAATCCCTGCCCTGGTCCTGCTGGCCACACTAGTGCTAATCCATGGCAGACTGCTGGTTCCTTCCTTGGCCACCTGGACACACATTGGCTCATGTTTAGCTGCTGTCACCCAACACCAGCTTTATCAACACCATTCTTTGATGAGCTCACCAGGCACTAACAATTAGTGCTGTCAACACACCAGCATTAAACCTTCCACCCAGACCTTCCCAGCGACAGACAGGGAGATGAAGAACCAACCCCTTACCGAGATGTTCCACATCATTTTGATGGCCAAGGGGAAAGTTCCTTTTGACTGCTGTTTCTCTACAGGCTCCTCTTCAGCTGAGCCCCCACCTGGCTTCCCCTGCCCTGCCAGCTGCCCAGGAGAGAAAGGAATGGCTGCTTCATAGACAGCAGCACTGCAGCCCTTCCCGATGGGCTGCCCGATGAGATACTCCTCCAGCCTGAAGCCCTGCCAACGGGAGGAGCTGAGGGGATCTTTCTGGGGCTTGTTCTTCCCAACAAACACTGTCTGAAAGCAAGAAGGAAAAGCAGCAATGAGAAACCTGCTCAGTCCTCCATGACTCCCCTGTGAAGAACTCCATCACTGTTTATGCAGCACCACACGTCCCGTTGGGTTGCTGCACCCTGGAAGCCATCACCAGGCTCAAACTGCTGTAACCTCAGGGGAAAAAAATAATTTGCAGTCCATGTGTTTTTGGCTGAAATAAATCAGCCTTGACCAAAAGTGGGTTTTTGCAGGGATGCTGCAGGAGCACACAACAGAGGGATGGGAAAGAGAGCTGTTTGCTAATCCAGAGCTCATACACGTTGTGCAAAGATGAGTCTAACTAGATCATGTCTATCAGAGATGCAGTGCTACACTGTGCTCCACCTTCATAAACGAATTAAAAAGGGAAAAAAAAAAAAAAAGGAAAAGAAAATCCAATTAAGAGCCACAACTGATGGAAAAACAATGCCCTGAGTTTTTGTGTAGGAGGGTTCAAGGGAGAGTGAATCCATGACAGGAGCAAGCTGGGGAGGAGAAATCAGGAGAGACAAGAGAAAACAAAACACAAGAGGGCTGTGCTTGAGTTCAACCACAGCCTTCACCATCCTACATGTGTGGACCAACATAAAACAGTGCATTTCTTCATGAGCTACAACCCCAAGGCACCAGTACCTATCCAAGGGGTAAAGGGACACAGATCTGGGGACACTGGAAAGGAGAAAACATCAATTTAACTCCTGAGGGCAGCGGGGAAAAAACACCCCAAGAAACTTCAGAGAAAGGCAGAACCTCCACAGACTGTGACAGGTGTAGGTCAGTAGGGCAGCTGGCTCTGAACACCAAAGTTCTTTTCATAACCACAAAATACGTTCCCAGTGCCCTGTCAGTACAGCCTGGCCCAGCCTCACATGCCTCCTATCAGCCTCAGGGAGAGGGGATGGACCTTGGGGCTCAACACCACCCTCCTGGGACACAGAACCCCCTTCGCCAGGCTCCTGACCTTTGTAAGAGGCTGCCCACACTGAAGGCCCTCTGACACTTGCTTTAGGGTGATGAGGGCTACTCACCAAAAGCCTTCCCCAGCAGCCTCATTTTGGGAAGAGGGGAGTCTCCTGCTTTGGGGAATATGCCTGCGAGCTGCATGTCGCGATCCCACAATCTCGGGGAAGGAGAGGTGTGTCTGAGGGGGTCCCCACCGCAAGGCCGCCCCCGAGCCTTCACTGCCCCGAACGGAGCTCTTNTCGGGGCGGGGCGCACGGGCAAAGCGGCAGCGCGGCAGCAGGCGCAGGGCCCGGGCAAGCAGCAGCCGAACCGCCATGATGGAAGAGCCGCGGCGGAACGCAGCACCGGTGCGTGGTGACGTCACACGCACACGTCTGCGTCATGACGCAGAACGCTCACAACCCGCTCCGACCCCGCCCATAGCGGTCGGGCCCTGCGGCGGTAACCGGAGCGGTTCGGAGCTGGGCACGGAGCTGGGCACTGCAAGGCAATGCAAGGCAATGCAAGGCAGCGTCAGGGACTTGGGCACGGCACAGCGTGGAGCAGAGCACCAGCAGGGCAATGCCCTCTGCGTGGGGCAGGGCACAGCCTAGGGCAGAGCAGGGCATGGCCAGAGCACAACCCTGTGCACAGCGAGGCACAGCGTGGAGCATGGCACCAGCAGAGCAATGTCGTGGGCATGGCCAGGGCACAGCCCAGCGCATGGCTGGTCTCAGCATGAAGCAGGCCGCCAGAAGGGCATTGCTCTGGGAATGGAGTGGGGCACAGCCCAGTGCACCGGAGGGCAAGGAGCAGAGTACAGGCATGGTACAGCCCGGTGCAATGCAGGGCACAGAGCAGGGCACAGCTCGGGTTGCCTTGTGCGTGGGGTGGGGCACAGACTAGTGCATAGCAGGGCACAGAGCATGCTGCCGCACTGGGCATGGCTTGGGCACAGCCAGGGCACATCCCAATCCACAACAGGGCATGGGGTAGGGCACAGTCTGGTAACAGTGGGGCCTGGGCTGATGCACAGCAGGGCATGGAGCATAGAACTACCCTGGGCACGACTTGGGCATAGCCCAGTGCACAGCAGGGTATGGAGCACAGAACTACCCTGGGAGTGACTTGGACACAGCATGGCACAAACCAGTGGGGCACAGCCCATTGCACAGTGAGGCACAGAGCAGAGTCCTGCCTTGAGCATGGCTGGCACATGGCTCAGTGCACAGTGGGGCGTGGAGCAAGCACTACTCTGAGCATGCCTTGGGCACAGCAGGCCACAAACCAATGTGCAGGGTCACAGCCAGGACACAGCCCAGTGCACAGCAGGGCATGGAGCAGAGTCCTGCCCTGCGCACGGCTGGCACACAACCCAGTACACAGCAAGGCATGAAGAAGGGCATGGAGCAGGGCACAGCCTATGCACTGCCAAGGAAGGCAGGAGGATGCTGCCTCTGGGCCACACAGTGCCCTGGTCACGTCCTGCCTGCAGAGCAAGTGCCTTTGTGCCCTGCCTGGCAGCAGGGCAGCCCCAGGACCCACTCTGATTCCCTGTGACTCATTGCCAAAAGTGCAGGAGATAACCCAGAGCTGCTTTTATTTCACGTGGGCATGGGCAGTGGTGCCCAGCCCAGTGCTGGCTGGGAAATGAAACAATCCATTCCTATTGTGCATAACTAAATTAAGAGTGCAGTCAGCCAAGGGCATTGCTCTGGAGACAGAAAACTCTCCAGAACACCCCAAAGCTCCTCTCCTTCATCCCCACAAACAGGAAAAGCAGAGAAAACAAATGAGAGAATTGAGGAGAGGACCACACTCAGCTCCAGTGGATTGCCTGACTTGAACTGGTTTGTGGTGACCTGCTGGTGTTGATGGAGCTGCTTTGGCTTTTAACTTGGAGCTAAAGCATTCAGCATTGTCCCAGGCAAGGATTTTGCAGCACTCAAGAGTGGTTTGTGGAGCCTGGAGAAGAGCAGCCCCAGAGGAGATCCTCTCAATGCTGGGCAAGAGCTAAAGGGTGAGGGGCAGGAGGATGGGGCCAGGCTCTTCTCAGTGGTGCCCAGGGACAGGACAAGGGACAGTGGGCACAAATGAACTCATGATGCTCCACCTCAACATGATGAGAAATTCTCTGATGGGTGCTGAAGCCTTGGAGCAGGCTGTCCAGAGAAGTTGTGCAGTCTCCTCTGGAGACCCAGATGGATGTATTCTTGTATCACCTGCCCTGGGTGATCCAAGGGGTTGGACTTTGTGGTCTCCAGAGGCCACTTCCAACCTTCACCATTCTGTGATTCTGAGAAGCCCAAGATGTTCACCAACCCCTTCCCAGCCTGTGACCTTGCTCCTCTCCTCCAGCCCAGACACTTTTTTTTCCCTGAAAGTGAATTTCTGTGACTCCATTTCGCTGCTTCCCCTCAGCAAGGTGGGACTGGTGTCTGCAAATCAGCGCTGAATTAGATGGGGAGTGAGAGGAACAGGGGGAACTTAGCACTACAAACACATTTCCCGTTTCATTGTCCCCCACAGAGCCCCTTACACACCGAGGGGAGGGAGGGAAAACCATCCTCGAAGGGCAAAGGCATGACCTTGCTGCTTACACCTTCTTCAGGTCTTCAGGGCCAAAGGAGAGTGGCAGCAGCTCCTCCAGCCTCTTGACGACGTAGGTGCCATCTGCTTTGGTCAGGTAGACATCCCAGTCTGTGCCAAACTGGAGGGGAAGAGGAGGGAAAAGTGCCTGGTGAGGAATCTTCTTCCTTCATTTCTTTCTTCCTTAAATAATTCTTTGGGGCTGAGTTGGGAGCAAACCCTTCTCTATGTGTATTTTTGGGGTGGCTTTTCAGCAACATCTCCCCTGGAAGATATTTTAGGCTCAGATCCTGAGCCCTGCTGCCTTCAAACCTGCTAAATCCAGCCTCTGAGCAGAGCCTCTACATCCCCTTATATATTAATCACCCCAAACAGGCTGGGAGTGCTATGGAGGGAGGCAAGAGCTAGATGGGCTCCACAGAGAGCTCAGCTTTGGCAGGAAAATCCCCATTTTCAGGCTTGTCAGAGCTGGGCTGATGGCTCCAGGGTCAAATCCAGCACCCAGCAGCTCCCAGAAGGAATAAAACTCTCTGAGGAGGTCGAGTTAATAGATTACCATTGGCCCATGGGACAGATACAGGGAAAAATACCCTTTCCCCAGTGGGGAGTGAGAGGAGCCAGAGCTGGGGTCAGTACTCCTGGGGTCAGGAGATGATGTCTGGTGTTGGGAAGATGACCTTGGGATTGGAAGGGGATGCCAAGGATTAAGGGGAGATGCCTGGGGTCAAAAGAATGATGGCTGTGGTCAGGGAGATGCCTGAGATTGGGGTGGGGAGGCCTTGGGTCAGGAGGATGATGCCTGGGATCAGGGTGGGGTGGGGGTGGATGCCTGGGGTCAGGAGGATGATGCCTTGAGTCCAAGGATGGTGCCTGGAATCAGGGGACATAGGACACCCATGTGAGCCCTTACCTCTCTCATCACTTGTCTACAGGCACCACAGGGTGTGATGAAGTCCTCCCCCATGTCACTGCCAATGGAAAAGAGGGGACAGAGCTCAGTCTCAGGTTGGAGAGAGGAGAACACCTGCAGAAGACCTTCACATGACAATAATTATGAAGCCATAGCAGATTCCCCCTCTGATTTCTCTCCTAAACCACACAAAACCCCAGCTCCCCACCCAGAAAAGCACTGAGGCTCCTGCAGCAGAACATCCTTGGGGCTTTTCCCAGTGGCTCCCCATCCCACCCCATCCCATCCCATCCCTCCTCACCTGGAGATGGCCATGGCCTTGAAGCTGGTGTGCCCCTCAGAGATGGCTTTTAGGATGGCAGTGCGCTCAGCACACACCCCCAGGCTGTGGCAGGCATTCTCCACGTTGCACCCTGCAAGGAAGCACACAGCACACCCCCTCAGACACCCCCCAATCCCACCAGCTTCCCTCTGGGGGAGTTATTTGGGGGGAAAATATGCAAAGAAAAGCCATTTTCCACATGGACCACTTGGTCTTTGGCTCTTGAACCCCACCAGCTTCCCTCTGGGTGACATATTTTGGGGGGGGATTGGCAAAGAAAAGCAGTTTTCCACGGTCACCACTTGATTTGGGGCTCTGAAACCCCTCCAGCTTCCCTTGGGGTGAGTTGTTTGGAGGGGAAATGGCAAAGAAAAGCCATTTTCCACAGGGATCACCTGGTCTTGGGCTCCTGAACCCCACCAGCTTCCCCCTCTGGGTGAGGAATAATGAGCTCTTGAACTCCACCACTGCTTCTCTCCAGAAGATGCAGTCTGGGGGGAAATGGCAAAGAAAAGCCATTTTCCATGGGGATCACCTGGTCTTGGGCTCCTGAACCCCACCAGCTTCCCCCTCTGGCTGAGTAATAACAAGCTCTTGAACTCCACCACTGCTTCTCTCCAGAAGATGCAGTCTGGGGGGAAATGGCAAAGAAAAGCCATTTTCCACCTGCACCTGAGATCCTGAGTCTCTCAACCCCCAACAGATTCCCCCCAGGTGAGTTATTTGGGGGAGTTTACAAAGAAAAGCCATTTTCTACCTGTCCCAGCCTCTCACCAACACGTTCCCCACTTCCCTTTATTTCTTTGCCCATCCGCTGTGATCTTTGGCTCGCTCTCGGACGGCTCCTGCCCAGAGGCACCTAAGGGGAGGGAGGACCACCAGCACCCCATGGCACCCCTATACGTGGTCAAAGTGTTGCAAGGCGAACCCCCAAAACCCAAGGAAGGGGGTGACAGAGCTCTGGCTTACCGGAGAAGATCTCCCCGCTGGCGGTGAGCAGCGCAGCACCCACCGGGAAGCGGCTGTAGGGGCAATAAGCAGAGTTTTTGGCTTCCTGACTGCGACGAAGCAAAAGCTGCAAATGCTGCCCCCGGCGCTGGCCCGGGGGGGCAGTGGGGGCCAGACGCTGCCCGCAGCTCTCCATGCCTGCACCCTCCTGCCCTGCCCGCTGACGCTGCGGTTAAATATTTCCTCGCCTGGAAAATAGCTGGGCTTGCCCTGCTGGGATAACGCCCCGGCCGGCAGGCAGCATCCCTGACCTCCCCTCCCCGGTCCATCAGAGGCTCTCTGCGCTGGTTTGAGCTAATTGGAATATTTTTTAATAATTATACTGTAGGCTGTGAAGGTAAAACCATGGTGATGTCTACTTCACTCAGAGGCTTGCTGCCATGTTTAGGTATAAGAAAACCAAAACAAAAAGATAAGAGTCTCTCGAGCTGGCAGTCTGGGTCACGAGGGACTTACTGGCTTGCTGGCTGCTTGGGTCTTGGGCTCTCTAGCAGCTCTGGCTTCTCCTCTCTGCTGAATAACTTCACTAACCACTTTTCTTCTAATCCTCCCCAGCCAATCCTCCTTGCACCTNGAACTCCCAAACCGTCACACTCTCCCGTCCCCTTCCTGTCTGCTGCTTCGTTTGTTCCGATTTCTCTTTTATTTGTTTGTTTTCCTCCTCCTCTCTCTGTCCCAGCAAAGCATTTTTTTCCGTGGCTGCCTCTGCAGTTTGGGTTTGTTGGTTTGTTTGTTTCGTTTTAGCCTTCCCCGGTTGAAAACTGGTTGCACAACTCCGTGGGATAAATGTCATTAAATCTCCTGGAGGGAGCAATGACAGCTCCTGATCAGTGACATCAAAAGAAGGAAATGGATGTGATTGAAACCAGGATTAATTAATTATGTATGGGCCTCTCTTTCATGTCTCCCCACGTTCTTTTTAATGTTTAACAGCTGGGAAAGCTGAAGGTGGAGATGATTCAAACCCAAACTGGGTTCAGGACAGTGGAATTCCACCCATGCTTCCCTGGGAATCAGCCCACCTGGGGTAAAGGCCTCCTGGGATGCTGAGCTGACCACTAAGTTGCTCTTGAGTCGAAGATTTCTTCGCTTTTACCCTTGCTGGAAGAGCTTCATGCTCTCTTTTCTGGATTCAAGACTGGGTGTCTCGACCTCCCATTGATTGATCCCTGGGATTTTTATCCTGTCTGCTGGATTCGGGGAGGAGTTTTCAGCTCAGCAGCTGATTTTGCCAGCAAGTCTTAGCACTGGGTTGTTGCTGACGAGCCATGGGAGGCTGGGATGAAGAGCCTGAACTGGAAGCAGCCTCTTGTGGTGTAAACGCCGGGAGCGGGAGGCAGCAACAGGACCACAGGTACCCCAGAAACCAAAGCTGAGATGGTGAGATCCATATTGCCCCAGGGGATAACCAGGAGCTCCACCTTCCTTGTGCCCAGCAGGTGTCTGTTGACCCTGGAACCTAACGACGACACTTGCCAGCCACAGCGACAGGCAGCTGGAGGGGAAGAGCTGGCAGCCCTGAATCAGCTCTGAGCCCGATTTTTTCACCACCACCCCCCCAAGCTTTCAAAGTTCAGATCCTGGTGGTTTTCTCATTGGTTCTCCTGTGTGCCCCACTATGTGCTGCAATTCCCCCTGAATCTGGGAGAGAAAAACAAACCCAAGCTCAGGGCAGCTGGTGGGAGGCACCGTGGGAGGGGATCAGAGCAGGGGGACCCACTTTCAAAATCCTAACTGAGCTTTTGGGGAGGGCTTGAACCTGCCCTGTCGATGTGAGCAGCAAGTGATGAAATAAAGCCTCCTTATCTCTGCTGCTGAGGGCTAGAGCAGAAATAACAAGAGATAGAGCCCAGTGTAGATAAAACCCTTCCTCATTTGCACTCATTCACTAACTGCCACTTCTCCGAAACCATCCTTGTGCCGGGAACAAAACACACACCCTGAGCTGCAACAGAAAAAAAAACAAACAACAAAAACCACACAAATTCAGGGACTTTTAAAAATTATTNTTTCTCCTCCCCGTTTTTCAATCTTGAAGCAGCTGGAGCATGTTTGTGGGTGCCCCAGCTCAGGGTCTCCCTGCTGCATCCACAAAAAAACCCCAAGTGGTTAAACAAAAAAAACAACCAACCAACCCCCAAAAAAAAAGGAAAATAGGGTTTGAATGAAAGAAGCTGAACCCTGAACAGCCTCAGACTCTACTGCAGGGCTGAAGTCTCACAGGCACTCCATAGCACTCCCTAAAATTCTCCCCAGGTTGTTCCATAGGGAAACATTTCCTTTTCCCTGCAGAGAAGCTGTCCCAGGACCTTGGCTGGAATTAAAAGCAACAGGTTAAAAGCTAAAGGCTCAGCCCCAAAGCCAAAAGCTCAGCCAAATAACTCAGGCCAAAGGCCAAGAGCTTAGCCCCAAACCTCAAATCTCAGCCCAAACCCCAAAATCTCAGCCCAAACCCCAAAATCTCAGCCCAAGAGAGGCAGCAAGGTCTGCCTGGCTGAGAAATAATGGGGAGAAATGAGATTTCTGGAGCAAAAAATGTCAGCAAACCTGCAGGGTCAGTCAACCTCAGTGCTTCTTGTGATGCAACCCTCAGATTTTGAGGGGGAAAGCTTTTTTTTTTCTCATGCCGGGGTCAGGAGCTGATGTGGGACCCTCTCCAAAATCCCCACCCCCACACACCAGATCCTGCCCAAAAGCCCTTTTTGGGCTTTCGGTGCAGGAGTTCTGGAAGCTGCCTGGATGTTGGTGGGGGTGGATGAATCTTTCTATTCCCAGCATCTCCCCTTACCCGCTCGAGCGCGAAGCCAAGCGCGCATCCGTCGGCGTGCACGGCGGCGGCGGCGGCGGTAGAGAGGGCGGAGGAGGTGGAGGGAGAGGGGGGGAGGCCACCGGCAGCTCCCCGCGTGCTCGAGGGGTCGGGGAGACGCGGTGGCAGCGGCGACGGCGCGGAGAGGTGGAGCAGCCCACGGGGAGAGCGAGAGCTGCATCCCCGCCATCGCTTCCCGCAGCGGCAGCAGCCGGAACGCCGCCGAGATTCCCTGGCCAAGCACCTCCGCATCCTCCGTGGGCTGACAGCATCGCTCACCGCCGCTGCAACTGGGGTAGGGGCTCGACACCCCCCCAAAGTGGGGTGGGGGGGTGTATATGGAGATAACACAACCCCCACCCCCCCGAAGTGAATTCAGGCGTTTAGACTCGGGGAGGGGAATCTTGGTTTTTTAGGGTTTTTTTTTTTTTTTCCTTGCAAGTGGTTCGGTGGGAGTGGGAATCAGCGGAGGCGTGCGGGCAGGCTGCGGGGGGCAGGGGGGAGCGGAGATGCTGCCCTGGCGCCGGAGCAAGTTTGTGCTGGTGGAGAATGAACGTAAGTGCAAAGGGAAGAGCCTGGGGCCGGGGCTGAGCTACGCGGCGCTGCTGGCCGGGTTCCTGCGCTCCTGCCCGGACCTCCTGCCCCACTGCCCGCTGGAGCGCCTGGGCAGCGTCTTCCGCGGCAAGCGCCAGAAAGTGGAGCTGAATAAGGAGGACCCAACCTACACCGTAAGGTACTTGGGCAACGCCGTCACCCTGCACGCCAAGGGCGAGGGCTGCACCGAGGAGGCGGTGGGCAAGATCTGGGCTAAGAGCGACGCCGGGGCCGGCGGGGCCAAGATGAAGCTGACGCTGGGACCCCAGGGGATCCGCATGACTCCCTGCGAGAAGGGGGCGCGCCGGCTGGGCCACGCGTACCTGCTGCACCGCATCACCTACTGCGCCGCCGACCGCCGCCACCCCAAGGTCTTCGCCTGGGTCTACCGGCACCAGGTGAAGAACAAGGCGGTGGTGCTGCGCTGCCACGCTGTCATGGTCTCCAAGGCCGACAAGGCCCGCGCCATGGCCCTGCTGCTCTACCAGACCTCGGCCTCCGCCTTCGACGAGTTCAAGAGGCTCAAGAGGCAGAACGACTTCCGCCACGTGCAGCAGCAGCTGCTGGGCGACGCCATCGTGCCCTTGGTGCCCCTCCGCAAGCTGCTCAATGCCAAGTGTCCCTACCGCCCACCCGCAGAGAGGGCCCGCTGCGCCCCCCGCCTCAGCTCCATCTTGGAGGAGGAGGAGGAAGAGGCTGCTTTCGGTGCGCCCCTGGGGGACGGCGGTGCCAGTGAGCGAGCTGCCGTGCTGCGGCTGGCCAGGGAGATGAGGGGATGCAGCCTGCGTGGCCCCCGGCCCACCGTCTGCTGAGGCTGCCCCCAGTCCCGGGCCTCAGGTGTCCTCTGCAAGTCAGACCCTCCTTGGGGACAAATGTGGACAAGATGGCTTCACTTACAAAGAAGGCCCTTGGGAGGACAGGGGTTTGCACCCCCAGGGCCCTCCCTGGCCCCCACACACGAACCCTTTCTTGTGCCTCCACAGCAGCAGCAGCAGCAGCAGCAGCAGCAGCAGCAGCAGCAGCAGCCATAATAAAGTGAAATGTGTGTTTTTTTGTGGTGTAACAGCGCCTGTGTCCCTTCTACACCCAGACCTGGCAAACGGGAGGGGAAGAGTTAAGCACCGAGGCAATTTTGGGGGGTGTGGGGAGGTGTTTATACTGAATTTACCTTGAAGGGATAGGGGGATTGTGGGGGGGTCCCCGTTTTTCCTCTGTGCCCTTCCTGCAGCACCGAGGGCTGGCGAGAGCTGATCGGCGTAGTCATGGCAACTGATATTTTAAATATAGAGCTGGAGGGAGGGTGGCACAAGGCCCCGATGCCAAGAAGGCTGTGATGGGAGGTTTGGGCACTCAGACCCTCAGCATGGAGCAGGGCTTGTCTGCAGCACACACCCCACCCGCCCCCAGCACACCCCAAGACCAGCATCAAGGCCCTGAAGATAAATAATTTACCAAAAATTTACTACAAATTGCCCCTTTTTTTTTCCCCCTCTTTCACTGCTTTTCCAGCACAAGCAGTGGCAAGGGGGATAGGTGAGGGGAACAAGATCTTGTGTGTGTGTCCCCCAGCCAGCCTGGCTACAGCCCTGCATGAGAAGGATGCTATAAAATGGGGCTGGGGGCTGCATCCCCCTTGGCCCCACACTGAGTTGTATCCTCACAGTGGGGAGCCCTTTGGGGCCATAGGGTGCTGCTGGCCCATGGCCCAGTGAGGGGGTGCAAACAATCCCCCTACCGAGGTGCTATGGGGCTGGGCTTTGGAGAGTATCAGCACAAACCCCAGCCTGGGGAGGGATAGGCTTGACATAACCAAAGCTCAGGAGGGGCTGAATTGGGGCTGTCTGCCCACCAAAGCCCTGGGGGAGGGCACTGGGGATGCTCCCCAGCAACACAGTGAGGGGCTGTAAACAAGTCCTGCCCCTCCAGGAGAGTGTGAGGCTGGGGTTTGGGCAGGTATCCCCAAGTCCAGCGTTTTGGCCTCACACCCCAGGCCTGTGGGGGGCTGGGAGTTGAGTTTTCCCACCCCAGCTTGGTGTGGGCATGCACTGGGGGTACTCCCCTCATGGCCACAGCATGTGAGGATTTGGAGCCCACTAGCAAGCCCCTGAGGGGTATCTCGGATTTGGGCTAATCCTCCCCAAGGCCTTGCGGGTGTGGAGTTCGCAACCCCCAAGAAAGGAAGGCAGTGAGGATGGAGGGCTGCGATCTGTCCCACCCCCTGCAAGGCCACAGAGGTGGGATTCACCCCGTCCTAAACCCCTGTGGGGCCGGCATTTGGCCGCCTCCCCGTCCCGTACCCTTTGGAGCTGAGATCTGCTGCTCATCTGTCCCCCGAAAGGCTTCAGGGAAGGGTTCCTGAGGCCTTCTTTGCCCCCGCAGCCCGGAGCGGCGGCACTGGAGGACCGCGGCCTCTATGGCGGAAGTGCCGCGTGGCCAGAGCGCCGCGCGTGACGTCATCATCCCGCGCCGCGGTAGCGGCGGCGATGGACGGCAATGGCGGGCGGCCCTCGGCCGTGCAGGTTGCGCTGCTGGCCGCCAGCACCGCCGTCACCGCTGTGCTCTACTCCGTGTACCGGCAGAAGGCTCGCGTCGCCCGCGGCCTGGAGGTGGGTGCCGGGGGACCCTTCCGGGTCGGGGAAACGCAATCACGGGGCCCGGGCCCGAATCGCGTCCTGGGCCCGTCCACTGAGCCCTGGCCTCTGTTTCCTCCCCGCAGGGTGCCAGGAGGGTTCGGCTGGACGGGGATCTGCGGGCCCTGCTCCTGGAGGCGCCGGGCCGGTGTGTGCCCTACGCGGTCATCGAAGGTAGGGGCATGGCCTCATCCCCGCGGGCCTCTTGCCCGCTCAGCTCCAGACCCGGTCCCACAGTGCTGCTCTCGTTAGTTCATCTCCAGGCTCAACAGCCCCAGCTCCTTAAGCTGCTCCTCACCAGCCCTGTTGTCCAGACCCTTCACCAGCTTTGTTGCCATTTTCTGGACGTGCTCCAACCCCTCTATGTTCTTCTTGGAGTGAGTGCCCCAAAATTTAACCCATTACTAGAGGCGCGGCTTCATCAGTGCCCAGTGTAGGAGGATGGTCCCTACCTTGCTCCTCCTGGTCTCACTCTTGCTGATGCAACTCAGGGTGCTGGTGGCCTTTTTGGCCACCTGGCCACACACTGGCTCCTCTTCATCTGCTGTCAACCAACAGCCAGATCCTCATGTACTGGACAGTTTCCAGCCACTCTTTTCCTGAGTCTGGAGCTTTCATAGAGTTGTGACTCAAGTGCAGGATCCAGCACCTGAGCTTGCTAAACCTCATCCCATGGGGCCTTGGCCCATTGCTTCAACCTGTCCAGGTTCCTCTGTGGAGCTTCTTGACCCTCTGGCAGATCATCACTCCCACCCAGCTTAGTATCACCTACAAGCTCATCTTGTTCAGACACTTGCTATACTCACTGTAGGCAATAGAAAGCAAAACAAATGATTCAGGAGCCCCTCACATGCTCTGGGTTTGTCTTCCAGGTGCAGTGAGATCTGTTAAGGAGACCCTGAGCAGCCAGTTTGTGGAAAACTGCAAGGGTGTTGTTCAGAGGCTAACACTGCAGGAGCACAAGATGGTGTGGAACCGAACAACCCATCTCTGGTATGTGCCTCGTGCCCACCAACATCCAATTTTCAGACCAGCTGAAGTGTCTGTGGAAGGCCTGATACCCTGAAATTATTTTAGACATAACCAGAGTGACCCAGGATGTCCCAATGATCTTGTTACAGCTGCCACCATGGGGCACATTTGGCTATTTTCAGGGCTGTAGGAAATGAGCACGCAGAGCATCCCACCACGGGCAGAGCGTTATCAGCAGCCCCTTGTTGTTGTCATGGAGGTGGCTACAGGATGGTGTTTTCCTGAGCAAACCCAACACCTTCAAACCAGAAATTCATCTGGATTTGAGAGATACCCACACACAGGGGATCTGAGGAAGGTCCTGAGAGCATCCTGGCCTGTGAAAGTGGCAGAGATGAGAACATGGTGGTGCTGTTCCAACCTTTGCTTATCAGCTTGATGTGTGATACACAGCACTTGATTCTGGTAGCCACAGGGAGATGGGCATTTAGGCGACTGCGGTGCTCCCCTGGGTGCCAGAGTAAGCCCATGCTGCTTTCATCAGGGATGTGGAAGTGTTGAGGTGGATGTTAGACTGGATAATGGGAAGAAATTCTTTCCAGTGAGGGTGGAGAGACACTGGAACAGGTAGCCCAGGGAGGTTGTGGCTGCCCCCTCCTTGGAGGGGTTCAAGGCCAGGCTGGATAAGGCCTTGAGCGACCGGGGTTAGTGGGAGGTGTCCCTGCCTATGGCATGGGGGTTGGAACTGGATGATCTTTAAGGTTCCTTGCAGCCCAAACCATTCCATGGTTCTATGATAGGACATCAAGCAGACACCTCAGGATCTTCAAGGTCCATTCCAACCCAAAGTATTGTAGAATTCTATGAGCTGAGTGTAGAGGCCTCCTGCACAGCAAGGTGGTGCCATGAGGGGAAAGATGCTGCTCCCCCTATGAGTCTCATCCACATAAACTTAGGGCAGGGCACATGTGGCAGTCCTCAAAATCATAGAATAACTGGGTTGGGAGGGATCCTAAAGGTCATCCATCTGACCCTGCTGCCATGAGCTGAGACACCTCCCAGCAGCCCAGATTGCTCAAGGCCTCAGCCAACTTGAACACCTCCAGGCAAGAGGCATCTACAGCCTCCATGGGCAACCTGTGCCAGTGTCTCCCCACCCTCACTCTCAAGAGTTTCTCCCTCATCTCCAGTCTCAATCTCCCTTCTCCCAGCTCAAAGCCATTGCCCCTCGTCCTAATCACTACTAGCCCTTGTCAAAGGTCTCTTTGTGCCTTGGCCTGATGTGGGAGGTGTCAGCCCTCACTTTGGCCTTCTCCCCAGGAATGACTATGAGAAGATCATCCACCAGCGAACCAACACCACCCCCTTCGACCTGGTGCCAGCCGAGGAGGGCACCGGTGGCGTCGCCGTGCGGGTGATGAAGCCTCTGGAAGCTGCTGAGCTCAGCCTGGAGACAGTGTATGAGATGTTCCACCCCTCCGTCCAGTCCTTCACCGACGTCATCGGGCACTACATCAGCGGCGAGCGCCCCAAGGGCATCCAGGAGACAGAGCAGATGCTGAAGGTGGGCACGGTCCTGACAGGGGTGGGCGAGCTGGTCCTGGACACTGCCACCATCAAGCTGCAGCCCCCCAAGCAGGGCATGCCCTACTACCTGAGCACCTCCGATTTCAACTCCCTGCTGCACAAACAAGAAGCCAGCGCTCGCTTGTGGAAAACCCTCACTGTCCTCTTTGGCTTTGCCACCTGTGCCATCCTCTTCTTCATCCTCCGGAGGCAGTACCGGCACTACCGTGAGAGGAGGCACCTCAGGCAGATGCAGGAGGAGTTTCGGCAGGCCCAGGAGCGCCTGCTGAGGGAGGTCAAGGCTGAGGGGGGAGAGACACTCAAAAAAGCCTGCGTGATCTGCTTGAGCAACCCCAAATCCTGCGTCTTCCTCGAGTGTGGCCACGTGTGCTCCTGCCACGAGTGCTACCTGGTGCTCCCCGAGCCCAGAAAGTGTCCAATCTGCCGACAGAGCATCTCCAGGGTGGTTCCTTTGTACAACAGTTAAACAGCTCTGGCTGGGGAAGGGGAGTGTTGGGTGTGGAAACTGCTGCTCCCCAGGGGATTTTCTTAACCCTGAGTCGTTGATTTGGGGGGAGAAAGCTGCCTCTTGTCCAGGTTTTTTCTCACCTTACTGCTTGGGTGATTGGCTTAGGGGGCGAAAACTGCCTCTCACCAGTGGGGTTTCATCACCTCACTGCTTGAGTGGTTGGTTTGGAGGAGAAAACCGCTGCTCCCCAAGGGGATTTTGTCACCTTGCTGCTTGAGTGCTGTTGGTAGACAGGGTCTGGCGGCCGGAAGATATCGCGATGTACGGAAAGTTAGGGCCCCTCTCTATTAGCCAGTAGCAAATACGATGTAAGCAGACGGAAGCGACGCAGCAATCTCAAGCTATAAAGTGCTGTGTTGCTTATCAATAAAGGCCATTTGCCATCCACCACATTGGTGCTTGTGAGCTGATGGACCGAGCGCCCGGGGGTGGGTCGCTGAGCCGTTCCTGAACCAGGTCACTGCGCCTTGCGAAAGGCCAACAGGTGGTGCCGAAACCCGGGAATCT
>VWYK01015709.1:0-21352 GCA_013399775.1 Semnornis frantzii | reverse complement strand
AAGGAGGAAAGGAGGAAAGGAGGAAAGGAAGAGAGAAGTAAAGAAAAAAGGAAAGAAGGAGGAAAAGAGGAAAGGAGGAGGAAAGGTGGAAAGGAAGAAAGGAGGAGGAAAGAAGGAAAGAAGGAAAGGAGGGAAGGAGGAAAGAAGGAAAGGAGGGAAGGAGGAAAGAAGGAGGAAAGGAGGAAAGGAGGAAAGGAGGAAAGGAGGAAAGGAGGAAAGGAGGAAGAATTTCTCCCGGTCCTCGATCCTGAAGGGCACTCGAGAGATAAAGCTTACCCCAAGGCAAAAGATAACATTTTTGTGTACGGTCCAGTCAAGCTGCTCTGAGAACCCAATCCTGTGGGCAACAGAGCAAATGTCCCACAGAGGTGCCCCCACTGCCCACAGACACTGCCACAATGGCACTGGTGGGACCATGTCGCTGCCTGTTTTCTTCCTGGGGTGCTTTTCAGGATGTTGCAACTATCCCAGGGTAAGAGTGATATGAAGTAACAGATCTCATCCAAAAAGGAGCATTTCAGAAAAAAAACCTTCTTTTGTTTTGGGGTGGGTTTTGGGGGGTTTTTGTTTGTTTGTTTGTTTGTTTGTTTGTTTTGTTGTTGTTTTTGCTAAAGTCCCAGGTGAGCTACCAAACCAAAACAGCAGTTACATGCCCAGTTTTCACAGAGACTCACAGGGGCTGGAAGGGACCTCAAAAGCTCGTCCAGTCCAACCTCCCTACCAGAGTAGGATCACCTGTACCAGATCACACAGGTACACATCCAGGCAGGTCTTGAATATCTCCAGAGAGGGAGACTCCACAACCCCCCTGGGCAGCCTGTTCCAGTGTTCTGTTACCCTCACAGAGAAAAAACTCTTTTCTCATGTTCCCATGGAACTTCCTATGCCTTTTGATTGAACTATTCTCAGACACAATGAATGTGTCCCAACAGACTTCTCAAGGTGATGACAGAGGCAACTGGAAAATAGGTGAGCAGAGAAACTCTTACCAGGAAACTGAAACAGTACCAAAAAAACTCCCAAACCCTCCCCATGCTGTATCCTGCATTTGCAAGTGAGGAGATACATTCCTCCAGGACTCTAATCTCCATCACTAATATTATTATTAAATATTTATGTGCCACCCTAAGTTTGCTTGGCACTTTGCAGAGATAAAAGATGTTCTGTCTGTGCTGAAGATCTTACGGTCTACATCAGACAAAGCAAGCAAGCCAAGTTCACAGAAAGAAGTTGTGAGGAATATGAAGAAACAGACCTAACACTGGTGACCCAAAAGTATTTTTAAATTTTAACAGAGCATGGGGCCAGGGCTGAGGAAATCTGGCAGCATCAAGGCCCATTTAGATTTCAGAAGCCAGGTGACCACCTTTCAAACTCGTGGTGGCCATTTGCCCTCATATCTGGCCCAAAGAAATAAAACAGCAGTTTCCTGTGGTCCCTAGAAAATACTTTCTATCTGACCTTTCTGAGGAGCAGGGAAGCTGGACTGCCACAGGTCAGTCCTGCATTTTCCTGGGCTGTGTAACTGGGAGAAGGAACAGTACACTGCATCACGGAGCTGAAACTCAGCATTGGTGAGACCACACCTGGAATACTGTGTCCAGTTTTGGCCTTCCTAGTTCAAGAGAGACAGGGACCTGCTCGAGAGAGCATAGTGAAGAGCTATGAGGCTGATGAGGGGACTTGAGCATCTCACCTACAGAGACTGAGAGACCTGGGGCTGTTTAGTCTGGAGAAGACCGAGAGGAGGTCTCTTAAGTGTCTATAAATATCTGAGGGGTGGGACTCAAGTGGCTGGGGCCAATCTCTTTTGGGTGGTCAGCAGCAATGAGACAAGGAGCAACAGCTACAAACTGGAACATAGCAGGTTTCATCTCAACATGAGGACAAACTTCTTTACTGTGAAGGTGACAGAGCTCTGGAAGAGGTTGTCCAGAGGGGTTGTGGAGTCTCTTTCTCTGGAGTCTTGCAGAATCCACCTAGATGCATTCCTGTGCAAACTACCCTAGATCCTGCTTGACAGGGAGTTTGGACTTGATGATCTCTGGAGGTCCCTTCCAACCTCTAAATTTCAGTGACTTTGTGAAAACTGTCCAGTCCTACAGCTTGGATTTCCTCTGTCTTGCTTAATTCCTCACTTGTTTCTGACCATGCCACTAGAGAGCCCTGCTGAAAGCAGCCTTCCCTATCAGACCCCTTCTGAGCTGCCACTACCCACCTATTACTTTCCTTCAAAACATGGTGATCAAGAAAGAGTATTTCTGGGTTTTTTAACATGTTTAAAAGTGGTCCTCACCTGGTCAGTGGTGATGAGAGCTTTCCCTAGGTCTCCTAGAAGAAATAGAATCATAGAGTAGGTTTGGTTGGAGAAGAATTATAAGATTGAGTCCAATCACTATATAGCTCTACCAATGCTAGGGCTAAACCATGTCCTTCAGCACCAGATCTCTGTCTCTTCTAAACACCTCCAAGGATGAGGAGTCAACCACTCAGGGAGTCTTTCCCAGTGTTTGAGAACCCTTTCAGTGAAGGAGTTTCTTCTCACACGCAACCTAAACCTCCCTGGGTACAACTTGAGGCCATTTCCCTTCATCCTATCCCATGTCACTAGCCAGAACAGGCTAACACCCACCTGGTTCTAGCCTCCTTTCAGGCAGTTGTAGAGAGCAATAAGGTCTCCCCTAAGCCTCATTTTCTCCAGACTAAACAACCCCAGTTCCCTCAGCAGCTCCTCACCAGACCTGTTCTCCAAGCCCTTCACCAGCTTCGTCACCCTTCACTGGACACACTCCAGCACCTCAGTATTCTTCTTGGAGTGAGGGCAAGAGGAAGAGAAGTAGCACCACGCAGACACATCCAGAGGCTCCTAGCAATTCAGTTAGATTAATTTGCTTTGGCTATTCTATTATTTTACTGTAGTCCTTGTATAGTACTTAAAGAATCAGGTTAACCATTCTGCATTAGACACACAAACAATGCTTCTGCACCTCCACGTGGGTGTTGTGAGACTTTAATTCATGTTTGCAGAGTGCTTTCAGATCCCCAGAAGAAAGACACTATAGAAATGTGAAATCTGATTATTTCACAGCGTACAAAAGTAGAGGTGAAAAGAAATATTCTCCTTACACATTAAACTACTGATCTCAACTCCTGCATTTAAAAACCCAAGAAGATAAGAAAGAAAAGAATCCTGACCATGAACCTACTTCAGGTTTCCCCTTTGCCTTTTTTTTCATCTGATTTCTGGTTAAGTGAAATAATAAACTATTGTATTGCTGTAAAGTCTTTGTAAGTAGATTTGACTAAGACAACAGAGTTCAGTGCCAGCAGCTACTCTGATCATTCTTTTAAATGGAAATGTACCGTCTGCTGCATCACATGGAAAAAATATAGAACTATTTTTCACAGCTTGTTCACTGAACAGATTATTGGAGAGAAAAAAAAAATAAAAAGGCTTTTTTTTTTTTTCTTTGTTTCTTTTCCCTATAGAACCCAAATCTCAGCATAGAAAGTCCTGGCAATTTCCTTTTGAGAGGAGACAGATTTCACTTCTACATTGCTTTAACAATGAGAAGCATGTCCAAAATGAGGGCCTGATTCTGAAGGGTTTAAGTGGTTGGCCATGGTTGATTTGATAGTTTATCCATGGGAGCAAAATTACTCACATCCAGAAGTCTGTGCAGGATCTGGTCCTAATATAGAACCAGTTCTTGATGTCATAAAATCTTTTTTAACAGCATCTTGCATTACATTTAATTTATTTCTCATGGCCTCATAAAATAAGATAAAAGCCTGTAAGCCTAAAAGTCATATAGAAGAGGATGGGGGAGGGGAAAAAATAGATGGCAATCTACTTGTGTTTATTAAGTATTATCTCTGTGCAACTTGGAGATTTTAACTTCAGGATTCCCAAATTTATTTTTTTTTTTTATTTTTTTTTCCCAAATCCTAAAAGCAGTCAGCAAGAGCTGCCAGTGAGCAATATACACAGATTACAATGCGCACACTTTTTGGGGAAGCAAGTCCTTCCCAAAGCTCTCTCCCAGATGGATCCTCCCTTGCAGCACAGAGCCTTACAAAGGCACCTCATCGGCTTACCTTTCACCTGGGCAGGGTGTGGGGAGGCAATAGCTGCATGTTCTGATCTCCAAAGTTAGGGGGGGAAAAAACCCTTCAAGGTGACGAAGTGCAAGAGATGTCATCTTGCTGCAAGAGAGGTTTAATCTGACAATGGCCTAAAGAGTGCACAAACAACTCTCTAGTTCACCTATTCTTAAATATACAGGCAGGCTCCAAAGAGAAAAGTCATCTAACAATCTTCTAAACAGGAAAACATCTTCAGAGAAACAGAATACCTCACACTTCATTACATGGAAGTTATGTAGTGCCTCCTCTCCTCAGGTCCCAGGAGAGAAAGGACAGGACTGCAACCATGTATACCAGAATTTAGGTTGAGCCCATCTCCAGCCTGGAAACATGGCCAGGAGGTCCCAGGAGCCATGCATGGTGACCTCTGGTGTGTAAGAAGGAAAGTAGGTCTGCAGGTGGAACTTGGCAACCACAAATTCCTTGAGGAAAAGGTGTTCAATTTCCGGTCCTTGAGCGCTGATATTTCTGGATGCTGGGAGGGAAACAGATTCAGAGACACAAGTCAGGAGGTGAATTTTAGTCTCCTTTCAGGGCTCTCAAAGGCATGCTCACTTCTGGGCAGTGAGGTGCTCCTCCAAGGTTGGCAGTGGGGCAACCAAATGTCAAGGGAGGCAACGAAATATCAAGTGGGGCAACTTCTCAGCCATAGTGTGGGTCCTCTACTTGTGTGAATGTAGAAGATAAATCATTAGAAAAGTGCCATCAGCAACCCGGAGCCTCTTGGTGACTTCAGAAAGCCACCCCAGACCAGCAGTGTTTTAGGAACCAGCAGCAGCTGCCCCCATCACCTTTCCTCCAGGAAGCACAAGCCCGAGGCAGAGCCATGTGTGAGATGTAAGCAAACACTGTGCTTCCAACCTAAGCCCTGGGAAAGAAGTTACTTCTGATGAACTGAAAGGATTCCTGAGGACAACTTTCAGCAAAGGATAAACTTTAACCACAATCTCACACAGCAGTCAATAAATAGCTTGCAGATAATCGCATGTACTGGTAGGGAGTGGTCTAACCCAGGCAGAGATGCTTTTAGAATGTGGTTGTTCTCACCAGCCCTTGATATTTTTCTTGTGATCCAGGCAACATCCACAGCGCAAAACCTACACCACAGCTGTCAGGGTTTCTCTCCAGCAGATAATTAAATTCCAACTCTATTGCCATTGTGACGAGTGAGCTCAAGTTTAGTGGTACCACCCCTGCCAACCAACCAAGAATGAGAGCCATCAGCTGCAGAGTGGTTAATGGTGTTGCTGAAAGAAGAGGTGCCTGCAGTACTCACCAGTATCTTCCCGGGGTAGGTGTTAAGCCTCCAAGAGATAGCTGACAGTAAGGTGAGCAGTCTCAGGGGATGATTGCATCTGGGTCAGTGTGCTTCATGCAGGAAGACCTGGCAAAAACAGAGGTCAACATGCCTGAAGGACTTTCAAGATCTCTTCTAAAGGAGGCAGCATTTAGCTTGGGCAGTTGCATGGTAGAGTTCTCCTAAATGCTGAAGGAGAAGTCACTGGTTTCTTCTCCTGTGGACTACCCTGTCAAGTTGCTCTCTTAGGTAAGGAGTTTGTTTGGTTTGGTTTTTTTCCCCTCTTCGCTTGACCAGCATATGCAAGTCACATATTTGTGTGGATATATCTGTTTTCCTTAGAATACAGCTTTTAAACTGAGCTTATCCATCCAAAACCAGACTGTGCATTGGCTAGGACCTTTTAACTTCCCCAAACCTGCCTTTTCATAGCTGTCCTGCTTCATATTGCATTTGCTCTTTCCAGGCTAATAATTGAACTATCCAATTGTAAGTGCAGCTAGAGGAAAACTGCACTGTTTTCTGGCAAGAGAAGAACACTGCTTCACTGTTAGCAGCCCAGAGACTCCCCCAGTCAATAAAGACAACCACATCTCATGGCTGAGAACCATAGGAGCTGTGTCTGCTCTCTTGCTTTATCCATTTCTCAAGAGTTGGTAGCTAACGTTCCTGCTGCAGTATCTCCACAGAGGCTGCCATGGAGAAGTACAGAGGCATACATCTGCCTCTGACATGCTATGCCAGTTGAAAAACAGCTCAGTCCCCACACACCCTCCCAACTCTCACCAAGTACACAGGAGGAGGTAGATACAGCCCCCAGGGAAGCACTCCAGGAGCCAACTGCTAAGCCAAGGGCCAGAAAATGCAGCACATGTGAGTGAGGAAATCAAACCTGACTTTCTCACCGCCTCAACAAATGGCTCACCCAGCCTGCTATCAAATCAGCCTCTTGGAAGCCTCTCCCTCCCCTCTCAAACACTAAGACACATCGAATCAAACTCATCTGCCCCACTCCACAGGGCATCGCCAACTGGAGGCCGGGGACTGGGGTTTGGTAGCACCTAAATGCTGGGTGTAGAAGACTTAAAACTGGAGTTTAAATAGGTTGGCCCCTTCCCGGATCTCATCCTAGGTTCCCAAAGGCTGAGTTTATTCATCACCCTATTTGCTTTGCTTGCGGGGTTGGCTTCCCTGCTTGTCAACACGCCGTTTTCTGAATTCTCAGTGCAAAGGAAGCCTTTCATGGTTTGGCATCCTCTTACATGTTTATGCCTCTCAAGATATATTCTCTAGCCAAGTCTTTAAGTTCTTACATTAGTCCCCAAGCCCAGACATCAATCTGTTGCTGATCAGGTCTTTTCACATCATGCTGCTTTTATCTGGAATGCTGTTTCTGATGCTTCCAGGGAAGCTCTGGCTGATGTTTTTAAGAACGTGGTTCGTTTTGGGTTTTTTTCCTCTTTTTTGTTTAAAATGACACTTGAGTGCAGCTATGTCTTTTAACCTTTTGCTTTTACTGTAAGACTTCGGCAAGAAATTTGCCTTCTAAATGCTAATACACAGAGAGGTCCTGATTTGCATCTTTGTCCTTGGATGATGTAGAGGCAGTACAGGGGTCTGCAAACAGAGAGATTGTTTTTATTTTTTTTTTCTCCTCCTCCTTTTATAGTCTACAATAAAAAGTTTCTTTAAAGGGGAAGAAAATAGAGGCACGTGCTTAATACTGAAGAAAAGCCTGTTTGTGCTTGATACATTGCAGAAACAGTTCAAGAACACTTCATCCTCCTGCAACTGTTTCCTGCACTCCTGGCCAAGGTTAGGGAAACCTTGGGTTAGCTGCTGGGTATGTCTGAACGAGTTAAGCTGACTGCTTAGATTTTTGTCTTTATTGTTCCTCCTGTTGTCTCACCACTTTGGCAAATAGCAATCACCTTCATCTTTGGGGGAGGCCTCAGCCTGAAAGCACCCAACAAAGAGAATTCCCCGGGAGATGCTGGGGGAGGGTGGGGCAGGGGTCAAGGTCCTTCCATTGAGTCCCCCCCAACTGGGCTGCGCTGCCATGAGAACGAGACTCTGTAGATCTGCATGGTCTGTGACCAGGTGGGTCAGGAGACACTACAGCATTGCCTGATAAATGACTGAAAAAATCAAGGCGTGCCAGAAAGATCCACAGTCCTTTCATGTGTAAACTCCCATTTTTCACAGTGGTGAAGAAAGAAGAAAAGCAGCAGAAAGTGGAAGCATCAGACACGTGTGATGAACTTTACCTCGGTTTTCATTTGACTTTAAATGAAGAACACTGCTGACCAAAACAATCCTTGAATATGGATTGAGTTTGTACAGCAGATCAGCTGAGGGAACCCTGCTCTGAAAAGCCACAGGAGACCCAGACCAGCACAACTACCCATGGAGGATGCAGTCCTGCTCTCTGTGCTCACTTCAGGTTGCCCCTCACACCAGGAACCACCCTGTTCATTGTCCTTTGGGTTTCAGGTCTAGATCAAATAAAGGACTGAAACCACATTTTTGTGTCTAATGTACTGATGATCGACCAGATCCAAAACCTGAACCATTAGCTTAAACCTTTTTAAAAAATTTTATCCTACCTTATTCATTCATTCTTTTTTTCCTTTATTTTAATTTTATTCTATTTTATTTTATTTTCATTTTTTTAATTAAAAAAAAAATTATTATATTTCATTTACCTAACAAGTACATCGTGGAGTATAAGCTTGAATGAATGGGCTTTGATGGAAGGTGTTGGGTGATAGGTTGGACTCAATGATCTCAAAGGTCTTTTCCAATCTGGATAATTCTGTGATTGTGTGATTCTGTGCCAGAGTCACAACTGTTCTATCACCATGGAGCTGCCCCAGCATTTGTGCAGGGACAACACTCTCCTGGACTCATTCTGTGTATATTACAGTGGAAGCCACCTAGGAAAACCTGACCTGCTGGTCAGGTCAGGAGAATAAGACAAATACATATGCTCTAATGGTTGCCTTCTTTGTACTAGGGACCACACCAACTGCTGCTTTCTCTCACAGGACCGTGGTCTGGGCCAAATTGTAAGAGGTTCAGTCATTCAGTGACGGGAAATGGAGAAGAGGTGATGGGGAAGAGCTGGAGCACTTCTGTAGATAAAGGACAGCAACTCCTTCTGCATGCTCCCTTGAGGAAACTGCTGAAGACACATTACCATGGCTACCCACCCGGGCAGACAACTATCTTTTCAGACATGAGGCAGCAGAAGGGACTTCTGTGAAAACCTTCTTCTTTTCTCTCCCATGAGAAGCCAGCTCACCTCCTCCCACACTGTCTGCACTGATTTGCCCCTCCAAAATCCTCTGAGAACCTGGAGGTGCCCTGCCGCTGCTCCCTGGGAGCTGCTCTCCACTGTTCTGACCAAACTCTGGAGATGAACTACAACAAATCCTGCCACAGCCCTCAAGGGCATTGAAGGAAAAGATCTGAGCCTTACTGTGAGAAAGCTTGGAGGTGGGACATAGAGGGAGACAGGCCAGGGGGAATGGAGGAAGAGCAGAGGTTTACTGGGGAGGTGGTGTCTGGGGGGACCGAGTTGCGCTTCAGGATTGCCATTCGCATTTATGAAGATGTGAAGGGCGACTGTCAGGAGGATGGAGTCAGGATCTTAGTGATGTCCAGTGACAGGATGAGGGGCAAGTAGTGCAAGCTGAAGCAGAGAAGGTTCAAAGTGAACACAAGGGAAAACATTTTCATTGTGAGGGTGACAAAACACTGGAGCAGGCTGCCCAGAGAGGTTGTGAAGTCGTCTTCTCTGGAGACATTCAAAAGCTGCCTGGATGCATTTCTATGTGACCTACTCTAGGTGATCCTGCTGTGGCGGGGGGGTTGGACTGTGTGAGCTNCGGGGGGGGGGGTGGACTCGATGGTCTTTCAAGATCACTTCCAACCCTTAATGTTCTCTGATTGTCAACCCTATTTTATGATACCTCTTTTTTCTTTTTTTCTTTTTTTTCCCCTTTGTGAACAATTGTGGTTAGAAATACCCTAACTGGTAGCCATGGAGCTAATGACTAGTAACTGGCAGCTACACAGGCACAAAGAGACAAGGTTCCATGGTGGCCTTCCCCACACCATGTTGTGGTGGGTGGCTTTGCTGATGCTCCATCCCAAAAGCCAAATGACTGCGCTAAACACCTAAGCATTTAAGAATTACTTTAACATTGCTCATTTCAAGGTCAATTATTGACTGGAGTCACGTTAAAGTTTAACATAAATACACTGCTATATCACCTGTACATATATTACAATAATTACATGGTAACAAAAATTATTTCAAAATTCCAGAGACAGGGACTGGAAAAACAGAGGTTGACAAGCTGCCCCAGGCAAAGAAATACACACACAAAACAAATCCCATTGCCTTCAAATCAGCTTTGGAGTAATCAGTTCAGTTTAGTGAATGCAGCTCCACATTAACTAGTGTCCAGTTAAAGGTCTTTGTTTCCTAAAATATGTTCTTCCAGAGAGGAAAGAGTGAAGTAGAGAGTGAGGAGAGAAAGGCATAGTAGGATGAGCAGCTTGTAAAGACATGAACATCACGAGGACAATCTTTTTCTTTCTAACACACAAAAAAAGCACTGCTAACTTTCTCACACCCTAGCAAACTTTTCAATTAGGATTTCTTCCTGGCTATTTAAATATGCTTAAAGTAATGATTTTCTGTAATTTGTCTTTTTTCCTTTGGAAACATACCGTGCTATTGTCAGCTTTAAAAAAGAAGCAATTTTCTGACTTTCGAGATTGAGCAGGTCACGAAAAAAATTACTACTGTGGGAACCCATAATTAAATAGAAAATGCAGCTGCACTTATAAAAAAGAAAAAAAAAACCCAACCACACTGAAATTAAGTTTATTCTATTAATACTTGACTCTTGAGCTGTAGTTGACTCTTCAGACACAGGTCTCAGCTGAAGCTGTACCTTACCTGCAGAACACCTCCGTCCACACAGCCACCGGCAACAGCAGATTTGCAGTAACACCCACAGATGTGCTGCTGATTTCTTGCAGTTTGAATTCGATTCCATCCAGCACAGGAGTCATTTACACAAGCAGTCTCTTTCTCTCCTCTCCCTGGTATTGGCACTACATCTTCGGGGGCTGGGGATTTTGAAGGAACTCGATTAAAATACGTAATTGGTAACTTGATTAAAATACAAAATGGGTAATGTTTATTATATATTATATATATATATATAATATAAATATTATATATTTAACTAGGAAAAGAAGTAAAGAGAGAGACTTTTGAGCAAAGTTATGCAATGCATCTAAACTGAATAAAGATTTCTTCCCAGCATTTGACTAGTCATGAAATGGAGACAGGATTCTGCACCGTGATACAAACCCAGGCTTTGGCTGTACGTAAAGAAAAATCTATCCTAATTCCTGACTGAATGTTTACACAGTACCAGATACGGGCTTTGAATTAAAGTCTAAATGTAAATATTGACAATCAAAAATATTGTGACCAGCAGTAGGTGTTTTAAAATAAAAACAAAACTAAAATATACAAGACTAACAAAAACCTCACCAAGGAAATAAGATAAAAGACGTGCTGACTAACAATTCATGAGGCTTCTTCTGATGCCCGGTGATAAAAAAGGCAAAGAAATCTTGGAAGATAGACATAAAATCAGAAGGGGCAAATCAGTCTAAAATAACAGTATTGATTTTATTTAATAACAGTAATAAACTCAGTATTTTAAAAATAACTGTATTTAGGACCAGCACCTTTCATGATTTTCTAGGATAATAATAGGTGAGATGCCACAACCCCTCCTTATTGGATGAAATGACAGAAATTACTGACTACCTATATACCAGTATATTTCCTTTAAAACTCCACTAATTCACTAGGTTGGAAGGTTGTTTGGGGTTCCCCCCACCTTTAATAAATAGGGAAAGAAACTGTCCATCTTCTCATCCATCACTTTCACATCGTCAGCTTTCAGTGCCGTTCTAAAGAGTAGACAGTTCCCGTGAATGTTTATACCCTATTTATTACACCTAAGGAGCTGAAATCCATTCTCTGTGTGCAAACAACTTCACTATTTTTTTTAAACACCCTTGCGTATTTTACCTAATACAGCTACCCACAACTACTGTGAGAATGAAAACAGCATAACAGAGATGGTTAAAAAAAAAAAAAAAGAAAAGAAAAGAAAAGAGAAAAGAAAAAACAAAAACGAAAAAGAAAAAATAAAAAGAAGAAAAAAGAAAAAAGATAAAATAAAAAGAAAAAAAAAGAAAGAAAAAAAAGATAAAAGAAAAAAAAAGAAAACAGGAAAAAAAAAAGGAAAAAAAGGTTTGTGAAGAAACATTCCACACAACCCCGGAAAATTTAGGATTTTTTTAATCCCTCTTTCAGAAGTGACTTGCGAGTGGTGGTGTTGTCACAGAAAAACCCTACAAAACCTACACTGCTTGATTAAGATGCCCAGAAGTGATCCTAAGAACCAGCAGCAGAATTATTTCTATTCCACGTCTACGACTCTTGACTCCTTGTTTGGTCAGTGCCATAATGATTTACCTACCCACCTCCCCGAGCCTCACGCCTTGTAGCTGGATCTCTGTTTTCCAGCTGCATATATTCCACGGAGGAAAGAAAAACTGCTCCATGAAGTTCCTATTTGCACCAAGCACAGAAACATCTGTCACAAGATGCTTGGTGGTGGATTGAACCATCAGGAGATTCTGCCGCTGATCATCTGCCCTTAATAGTAGGGGATTCTTTTTCTGTCAATGGGAACTCTGAGGGAGGGTGTTTAAGGAGGCAGGGAAAGGAAAGAATTTGATCAGAGAAGAGGGATTCTTCCTAATAGATGAAATGAGTAATCAATATCGTGATGGTTTTCTCAAACAAACACTCTGCCCCACGATCACCAAACACCCTGCTCGATCTGATACCAGTTCCTTTGCAAAAGGATCTTTCGCAAGATCCTCTGCAAACCCCAATCTTACAAAGGTATAAGAGGATTTAACCAGCATCTTGCAGTTACCTAAAATGCACAGCAGGGTTTTTTTTTTTTTATTCAATTTTACGCATCGAACCATCCATGGAAGTCAGGCTAACATTAGGAACTGCCCAGTCTGCAGTGCTGGTTTGAGTGTGGATTTCAGTTTAGGGAATTGAATAAAAAAACTCAAGGAAGTCTTATCTCATCGGTGCCTCAGATGAGGGAAATCTCTATTCTCTTTTTGAATGTATGTATAACACACATCTACAGCCGTAAATCTCATCTGGGACAGGCAATTCGTTCATAAATACATAAACATAAGAGAAACTCTGTGAAATATAATAGTAACTATTTATAAATCAGACTGTCTATGCTAGGTCAAGTGTTATTTCTAAAGCCACTACAAGTACTTTCGGTCACACACAATATTCACATTCTTGCACTATATTCTGCTCTTTTATTTTATTTTGTTTTTATTAGATACTATTTTGAACTTCTCTAGCTCTGTTGATACAATTGTACAAACTGATTTTTGGGTTGGCCTCCTCTCACGCCACTAACCTAGGGTACAAACGGTTCATGTGGTTTGTGGAGATTTGTAGCCAAAGTGAGAGAGGAAAAAGAAGAAAGTTTATTCATGGTGGTTGCTTATGTCAGAAGCAGTATGAATGTGATCGGCACGGCACCATCCTACGTTTTCTGACACATCTCCATGCTAGGTCAGCAGAGATAAATATCACATCCGTGACATTCATCATTGTCATTGTAAACCAAAAAGGCTTTAAACGTTTCCTATTCAGACTTGATCTCCGTAACGTGCAGGCAGTCTTCTTTCCCCTCCTCACCCTCCCTCCCCTGGCTCCTTCACACGTTCACCGATACCTCGATTCAGCTGTAAATGTCTGGGTGCTGGAAACACCGGCCCGGGAGAGCGGCACAGCAAGGTCACCGCATATTATGAAACAAAGAAGGGTAAAAATAATACCAAAAAACCCGTAGCCAGAGCGATCTTTGCTCCCAGACACATATTTGTATTAAAAGTTTCTCTGGCAGCGGTTCACCAGCAGGCAGTAATCAGCTAAGATACTTCTTATTTGTAATTTTTCTGTTTCATAAATAATACAGGAGTTTACTAACAGGAAGTTTGTGGGAAGCAACAGTAAACAGTCTAGCAATCCATCTGTTATTGCGGAATGCAAGAAACCTGAATCAGATTCTCTGCAAGTGGACTATTTTCGTTGTTTGCGCTAGCAAAGACGTGTGGGATAATGGGCAGTTGAGAGTCATGGCTGAAGTGAACTCTCACAGACCTTGTGGAAAGGGATGGTTTGGGCGTGATTTCACCCAAGCTGCTTCGGGCGGCTCACAATGAACCCGGCGCGGGGGAAAGAAAAAAAAGGCAAAAAAACCCAAGGCACTTGTACCAGTTGTGAAATATTCAGGTGGTATTTACGAAGAGACTTCTAGTTCTTTGAAGTCGGTCGGTCTCAGAAAGGGTTCCTAAATGCAAACACAAAAGCTGGTTAGAACCTTCCTCAGTGTCAAGATACTTATCCGGTAGAAGTTGGAGGGACTTGGAGTGAGTGGAAAGGAAAACAAGGAAAAATAAGGTAACGGTGGAGGTTGTACTGACACACTTTCTGTGCCAGCACAAGTAGAAAGTCAAGTAAGGGTGGGAAAAAAAAAAAAAAACAAAAAAAAACAACCAAAAAAACACTAGTATCTTTCCCGAAGACAGGCTGTTCTGCTGGCATTTTTCCACCCTTGATATGTTGCTTATGAATAGAAGGCTAGAAAGAGAGCGGGGGGAGGCATGTAAATTAGTCACTGCTACTACAAAAGCAAGGTTCCTTTGCCAGCGGCAACGAGGTGTCTCACCTCAGAGATTAATTGGTGGCACTGGAAGTGTGCATGCAGGATAAAAAGTTGTGCTGCCAAACAAACGAGAGTCAGGAGGCTAAGCAGAGGATGTGCTAATCAGGAATCGTTTAATTTAACAAGCCAACAAATTCTGCTTATTCACAACGCATCTGAATAGCACATAGCGCTTGGTTCGGCAGAGACAATAAATACATAGAAACCTCTACCTAGAACAAAACCAACTGAAAAGACGTCGGAAGTTGTCAGGAAACAAAACGCCCAAATTACTGGGCACTATATCAGCTAATTGTTGTGCGTTTAATAAAGTGGAGGCAGCGCAACGCTGCCCCGCGGCGAGAGCAGTTTCGATCCTCACTAACTCTTTACAAAGGCGATCTAATGTGGGTCTTGGTTTTGGTTTTTTTTTTTTTTTTAATTGGCCGAAAGACGGTGTGTCGAAGCTTTACAACCA
Organism: Semnornis frantzii; assembly: GCA_013399775.1. Classification (NCBI taxonomy): domain Eukaryota; kingdom Metazoa; phylum Chordata; class Aves; order Piciformes; family Ramphastidae; genus Semnornis; species Semnornis frantzii. The sequence continues at coordinate 6,573 of VWYK01015709.1, read as the reverse complement.
TGCTAGCACGGGCAGCACCACAACTGTGAGGGGGGGATTGCTCTCAGCGGGTTTGCCGGTCGGAAGCGGGCGAGCGCCCCGGGAAAGTCGCCGGGCTCGGTCCGTCCGGTTGGGATCCCACTCCCCGCCACCAACCAAGGCTGCCATCTTCCGGCAGCGACGCCTCTTCAAACCAGCGATGAAGAGCAGCGAGGAAGGCCTGGTACTGGGGAAAAAAAAACCCACCGCTCCTTCCGACAGCGATTCAGAATCAGATTCGACGTGTGCGGTGGGATCAGAGTGACGCAGGTTCACCCTCATCCCGCAGCACCAAGAGATGGCTGGGGAGCCTTCCACCTTCCACGGCTTCGACACCACCGTGCCCTGGCCGGCAGAGCCCAGGCACAGTCACGTCCCCAAATAATTGTTAACAAAACAAAAACTCCGCAGGGGACGGAGGGCCGCGGCGGCTGCTTGTCGCGAACAGGGACACTCCGGTGCTGGGCTGAGGGCTTCGCTCCCCTGCACATGCATGGTTTGAGCAGCTGAGGCTACGGGTCGGAGTTATCCGTGAGCCACGAGGAGCACACGATGGGAGACAGAAACTCAGGGGACCGAGGGCTCGCAGGGATGCGGTTGCTCCTCGAACGCCCCGCCGTCGCAACCCCGCCTGCCCCCGCCGCAGAGCTGAGGCACGGCGCCACCGTAGGGCTCTGCTGCCCTCTGCCGGACAAACATGCGCACTGCGGGCCGCCGCTCCCGCTCCCTGTCCGGCAACTGCCCTTTCCTCCCTGCGGCTGCCCTTACCTGCCCTGAGGGGGCCTCTCTGGAGAATGAGGAATCCCATTTCCCTCATGCTTCCTCGGCGTGGGGCAGCCAGGCTGGCCAGCCTTATTTTCCAGAGAAAACATGGACTACCCGAGCGGCTGAAGCCACCTGCTGAGCCACTAACATTCACACAAGAGAGAAACTATGCAAAGAGGCTCTCAGAGAAAGCTACTGAGAGAAAACTACTCAGTCTCACCAAATCAACCTCTGTTTGGATAATCAGAACAGGATAATAAATGCCATATTCGAGGCTCCACCATCTGCATAATACTATTGGGATACTCACATTGTCAAAAGTATTTTTTACAAGGCACCATTGCCATTGGAGCAGATACTGACAATTATTTTTTGAGGCAGTAAAAACAAACAAACAAACAAAAACCCCACAACCAAAAAAACCCCACAAAACTAATAATAATGCAGTATAGTTCCAAATCCAGCATCATCTATGCCGATTGTGCTCGGACAACAGGCAGAGTTGCCAAAAAAAACCCAACCCAAACCAAAATAAACCAAACCAAACCAGAGCTCAAAAAAACCCAAACAAATAAGCTTTTGATGATTTTTCACTCAAACTGTTGGAAAAGCCTGGGAATTTTTCTTTTTTTTAAGGCATCATTATGTGAATCTATGATGTCAATGACTGCACAGGACATTTCCTCACAGAAACCCACCAGAAATAATGCACAGAGCACTACCACTCTGCTGCTGGTTTCCTGTATGATTACACAATGGCTTCAGATCCCTGACTTGACACAGGCAGCAGAAGTCACAAGTGGTTTAGTAAAGCTGGGGGGCATTACCTCCTAAGACTCTCTCCAGCTGCAGCCTTGCCCTGGAAATATCAAGCCTTTCTAGCTTTTTGGGTTTAGGGTTGGGTTTTGAGTTGGGTTTGGGGTTTGGGGTTTTTTTTGAGTATGGTAAAACTTGCTTCTGCTCCTTACTGGTCTCATGCTTCCTCAGATCTTCTGAGTGTTCACCTACAAGTGAGAAAGCACAGTTGTATGATTTTCATTGCTCTAAGGGCCAAGAAAGATACCTTATTTCTTGTGATCTAAAGCTCGCCCACCTTGCACAGTTCAAGAGACATGCCAGTTCTATGGAAAAAACAAAAAACCAAACAACAATAGCAAAAAAAACCCCAAACAACAAAAAAAAAAAAAAAAAAACCCAAAAAAAAAAAACCCCAAAAAAAAAAAAAAAAAAACAAAAAAAAAAAACCCAAAAAAAAAAAACCCCAAAAAAAAAAAAAAAAAAACAAACAAAAAAAACCCAAAACAAAAAAACCCCAAACAAACCAAACCCAACACAAAACAAAAGCCAAAAACCTGCAGTATAAGAACTGGATAAGAACTGATGCTGGTTTGTTACAATTTTTGTAACCCTCGTCTGCTCAACTTGCTGTCACATCCACTCTGAGGTCAGCTCCTCCCCACCAGCATGGTCAAATCACTTTGCCAGGGATTTAGAATCACTGGAAATAATCTAAAATACCCAAGACAAAGAGTCAATGAAGAAGGAACTGGGAAGGGTGATCTATTGATGTAGTACCAGAAACTGTTTTCTTCAGGAAGAGAAATACATTCACAGAATCACAGAATGTCAGAAATTGGAAGGGATCTCTGGAGACCATCAAGGCCAACACCCCTGTCAAAAGCAGGATCACCTAGGGCAGTCTGCACAGGAATGCATCCAGGTGGGCTTTGAAAGTCTCCAGGGAAAGAGACTCCACAACGGCCCTGGGCAGCCTATTCCAGTTTTCTGCGACACTCACTGAAAAGAAGTTTCTCCTCATGTTGAGGTGAAACTTTCTATATTCAAGTTTGTATCCATTGTTCCATGTCTTATTATCAATGAAAAGAGTTTGGACCTCTCCACTTGGCACCCACCCCTGAGATATTTATAGACATTGATCACATCCCCTCTCAGTCTTCTCTTCTCCAGACTAAACAGCCTCAGATCCCAGTCTCTCTCCATAGGGGAGATGTTCAAGTCCTCTAATCATCCTCATGGCTCTTCCTTGGACTCTATTGTTTCTGGTTTGATTACTCACAGGATAAGCTGCTGGCAATACACCAGAAATACATACCTGCACATTCTTTATTCCCAGGTAATGACCAACAGAACTAGCACTAAATGTACTGATGTGCATATCTCCTTTTGGTGATAGAGTTCTAAGAAGGAGTTAAGGACCTTCAATGTGAGAACTTATCTACAATCTACATGAAATATCCTCATTAAAACTTGTGTTCTGAAAGAAAGAAATCACACAGAAAACTGAAACCTGGTAGCCATAATTGTAAGGATTCGTCTAAGCAACATTTAGCTAATTTTGTTTTAAAGTACTCTGACATTTACAACACAACGGTTACATCCAAAGCCTCAGAGTTAAAAAAGAAATAAACGTTTTTTGCCAGATCCTCCCAGTTTTGAGTTCCACCAAAGGCCATCATGAGGGCAATCTTTGTGATGTTCTCCCTGGAGATCTTTGTCTGACCTAGCTCTGTGTGTATGTTTTCCTGTCTTCGGTCACTTTTTCTTCCCGACTTCTCTCATTACATGCAATAATGGATCTTCTGTTTCAGTTTAGGGCTATTGTGTAATGTCCTCAAAGTCACATCTCACTGCTCCTCTTCTTAGGCTCTTTTGGTTTTTGTTTTTTTTTTTTTTTTTTTTTTTTTTTTTCTCTGACCCCTCCCTCCTGCCTGGAGTTGCAGACATACTCACCAACAGTTCTGTTCCAGCTTGAGGTATTTCTGCTTCCCTTCTGTTTCACATCTTCTCTGCCTACATGACAGCAGTACTATCTGGGTTCCTGAGTGCTGCCCCTCTGCAGCTCCTTTTGATATGTTCTTTGTTCTTAGCCCTGCTACTGCCCAGCTTCTGTGGAGTACCATGTGTCAGCTGCTGGAGATGTGGTGCTCCTACGGGCAGCACTGTGTGATCTTGGCACTGGCAAACACACACACACACACACACACGAAGCTCCAGACTCTTAGCAAACCTAAGTCTCTCCATCACCTGTGGCAGGAGGACAGGTGCCTACAGCACAGCCTGTACCTATCTGAGCTGGTTGCCTACAGGTGGGGACATCGGAGCCTGCTCCTGCTCCTGCCTTGGTGTGCCATCTGCAGTAGACATGGGTTGGCCTCTGTGAACATCACAAAGTTCAACAAGGCCAGGGGCAAGGTCCTGCACATGGGTTGGGGCAGTCCTCAGTGTCAATACAGGATGGAGGATGAAGGGATGAACAGGCCTGTGGAGAAGGAGTAGGGGAGTTGGTGGATGAAAAACTGGACGTGAGCTAATGATGTGCGGTCACAGCCCAGAAACCAACTGTATCCTGGGCTACATCCCTAGCAGGGTGGACAGCAGGTGGAGGGAGGGATTCTGCCACTTTGTTGAGACCTCATCTGCACTGCTGGAGCCGTCTCTGGCATCCTCAGTACAGGAGAGACATGGACCTGTTGGAGTAGGCCCAAGGGCTAGAACCCCTCTGTTGTGAGGACAGCCTAAGGAGAGTTTGGGTTGTTCAGCATGAAGAAGAGAAAGCTCCACTTCTTGTGGTCTCTCAGTATTTCTTTTTCAGAAAGCTAAGGACAGACTTTTGAGCAGGGCCTGTTGTGACAGGACAAAGGGTGATGTGTTTAAGCTAAAAGAGAGAGATTCACACTAGATAGACACTGAGGGTGATGAGACACTGGCCTAGGTTGCCCAGAGAGGTAGGAGCCTCATCTCTGGAACCGCTCCAGGTCAGGTTGTTTGTGGCTCTGAGCAACCTGCTCTAGTTGCAGCTGTCAGTGCTGGCTGCAGGGGGTTTGAACCATGCGATTCCTAAAGGTCCCTTCCAACCTAAAGCATTCTGTGATTCTGTGTCCTGGCCCCTGTCAGCAGGCTGAGCTCCTGTCCCATTCTGGGGCAGGGCCACATCACAAAGTGAACAAAGTTTCGCGGCAGATCTGTTGCTGCGCGATGCTTGCAACCCCGCGGCTGGACCTCCGCCGCTCCGCCGATGCCAGGGAGCAAGGGAGATCTGCGCCTGCCTCTGCTGGCCACGGGCAGCGCCGAGAGCTGAGTCCTCTCCTACTGAGGGTTACCACCCCTAAGCACACGGGAAACACGCTCCTCGGAACGCACAGGTGACCTGAGAAGTACAGCTCTCCTCAGAAGGAGCAACTCAGGGTATGCGGGAAAGAATAGGAGAGCTGAAAATGAGTGCAGCAGGTGTGCTACAGGTAAGGAAGAGGCACACGAGGACGAAGCCAAGCACTGCTCTGGCATCTATAGCGTACCTCTTGCAGAAAACAGTGGCAAGGGTGGATGTATTCTACAGAACAGAAAGGCAACGAGGCTGAAATGAGCACCCCTCTGCTGTATGTTTTGGGATTCCACACGAAGTGTAGGTTTAACGAGATGTTAGCTGTTATAGAATCACAGAATGACTCATTTGGGTTTGAAAAGACCTTTAATATCATCAAGTCCAACCATTATCTAACTCTGCAAGGGTGGTCCTAAACCACAGCCTTCAGCACCACACCTCTGCCTCTTTGAAACAGGGATAGGGATTCAACCACATCCCTGGGCAGCCTGTTAGTCTTTGAGAACCCTTTCAGTCAAGAAGTTTCTTTCAGTGTCCAACCTAAACCTCTCCTGGTGCAATCTGAGGTCATTTCTTCTCATCCTGTCACTGGTTAATAGAAGAGACCAACCATGACTTTGCTTCAACCTCCTTTCAGAGGGTTGTAGAGATCAAGGTCTCCCCTCAGACTCCTTTTCTCCAAACACTAACAGTTCCCTCAGACCTCTTCTTGTTTCTTCCATAAAAACTTGGAAAATTCCTGAATTTCTCTGAAGAGAACTGCAAGTTTTAAACAAGTCAGCTTCAATCCAAACCCCTCCTTTTTACTACATATGTGGATCTTAAGTATCTATTTTTTTTTTTTAAGTGCTGTAACATAGCATTAAAAATGCAGAAAACAATCGTTGCTGTTTTCAACACTAAAGCTTTATTCATTGCAGGATTTGGCAACAATCTACAAACCTCAAGTCAATAGCTGTAAGTGAACCACACATTCTTCTCACAGTACATTTAATTGAGTTCTCGAAGGTTTTAATTTTAAAAGATTAGAATAAAAAAAAACAAAACCAAAAACACCTCCTGTTTCTCTCATAACACAGATGGGCAGAGTTCTCTGCACGGCCTGATGGGAATAGCTACAAGAAACTATATTTCCAAGCTCTATGCTTTCCCATCTCAGTTACCAACTGATTCTCCTTTGTGGGTGCTCAAGAAGTCGCAAAGCCTGAGAAGTGTGCAACTGCATGTTTGAGTCATCTGTCTGGATTTGAAAGGGGGTTCGTGTGTAAAAATAACAAAGTTCAGTAACCTAGACAAGAATTCAGCAGTTCATCAAGCCGCCCTAGGATCCCACCAAGTAAGTGTTTCCAAGGCTCAGTCACACTACTGGGAACAGAGGAAACAAGTACACATGGCATGCTGGAACCCACCCTGACTCTGTTCAGCCCTGTAACCAGGCAGACAATCAACAGTTATGCCAATTTTTTCTGCACTTTTTCCTGCCCCTGAGGGAGCACCTCAGCAGAAGGCATAAACCTGAACATAGAAAGGGAAACCATCTTTGCTGTGAGGGTGCTGGAGACCTGGAGTAGGCTGCCCAGAGAGGTCGTGGAGTTTCCTCTGGAGAGATTCCAAACCCACCTGGACGTTGTGATCGTGGGTGACCTGCTGTGCTGGTTCGAGGCTAA
>VWYK01015703.1:37477-49638 GCA_013399775.1 Semnornis frantzii | reverse complement strand
AAGAGGGGGATTTAGACTAGAGATGATTCTATAACAGCTTGTAGCTTGTGGTGAAACAGGACTGTTTTGAGCCTCACCCAGAGCTTTAAGAGGCCTGAGGAGCACAGTTGTGTGAAACACACTCATATTAGCTCCTGTCTCAGTCTTTGTACCTGCCTAGTGAGTGCAGGTGGAGAAAGTTGCTCTTATCTGTGCTGATGACTCTCTAATAAGCCTTCTCTGGACAAAAGAGGCAGTCAGAAAGTGGAATAATTGCCTTTTACTTGTAACAAACCAGCAGAGCTGGCCTGGGGTTTCAAGAGAGACAATTAAAGATATTGCATTGTTTACTTCAAAAGGAGAAATAGACCTGGGGGTTCCCTAATAGCCCTCCTGGTCCTGTGCCGCGCTTGTGGATGGCCTTGTTGTGAGTTGCATTTATTATCAGCCACTTATTATCCCTAATTATTAAGCTGGGGGGAGGTCTCTCAGCGACAGGCAAATTTGTGACTTGATGAACACTCAGCTGCTTGTATTTAAGACAAAATTACTGTGATTAACAAACTGATCAACCCTACTTTCACGTTGCCTGGCTGGGACAGAATAAATGGACTAAATGAGACCTATTTAGCACAGAGGTAGAGAAAGGGGTTTGCAGACCTCAGGATGACACAGGCTTAGAGGAGTTTTATTTTTTTTTTCTTTTTCACACTCTGCTTTTAATGGTAATGTCCCATAATTGTCTCTTGTTAGATAATTTTGCCTCCAACAAAAAGAACTCAAGCTGTGCTTTCTTCAGCTCAGCCCAACAGAGCCAGGGCGAGCGAGTAGCCAGGTAGGTTGGCTTGTTTCACCCTAAACATGGAGCAGGGGTGGGTTGGATTCCCTGAATGTTCTGCTTACTTGTGATTCTTACCTATATGTCTGCAGAGTGTAGGTGTCTGAATCACAGAAACACAAACTTGCTCTGATTGGGAAAGATCTCCAAGGTGATTGAGCCCAACTGTTCTCCTAACAGTTGCATGGCCGTTAAGCCACATTCCAAAGTGCCATGTCCAAAGAGTAATGCTGAGGGCAAGGCTAATCCTTCAGGTTGTCAGACAGCTGGCAGATGTTGCCTGCTGTGACTCCTCCAGCTGCTGTTATCCATGCTGCTTTGCTGTCCAAGGGTGTACGTCCCTTTAACCCTGGCCAATCCTCCCAGCTCTCCTTTGTGGAAGTGGGTACCATCTCCACGGTGGATCCATGATCTGTCAGGCTGCACCTAGCTTGTGCTGGGTGTGTTGAAGTAACACAGGGTGTAGAACAGTCACCAGGCTTTGAATTCATGCTCTGGCTTTAGTTCATGGGAGTTTCCTAAACAAAACACCACTTGGAACCACGTGCTGCCTACAAAGCTGTTCAGCTGCAGGAACTTGTCCCTGTGGAGGCTTTTGAGGTGTGTCTGTGCATGTTCCCAGCCCATCCTCGTTGCCTTCTCACTGCAGGGCTGTGTGGTGCATGTGCTTAAGGTGATGCTGCAAAGTAGAGAAGACATTGGAAGGATTCTTTCCATTTTGCTGTGTTCTGCTCTCCTGTGAAACACACTGGCAAAGGGTAGATCTGCTATACCAGGAGAAACCAGCTCTGGCTGTCAGCATGGGAATGGGGAGGGTAGCTCAGTGCCAGAAATGGGGCAGGCAGTCCCTGTGGCTGACTCCATGAAGGGCAGATCTGGCAGTGATGGAGGAAGAAAATGTCCCAGTTTCAAAATGGGACTGCTTCAACATCAGCTAATTGCTCTTGCAGGAGGATGAAGATGTCTGTGGTGGAAGCTGGTGCCCCTTACTGATGGTGATGGTTCTTGCTAGACCTATTCATCAGGCAGAAGAGGGGTTTGCTTGCACATACTGGCTAAGAAAATCATGGTTGGATTTATTTCAACATACTGTTAAAAGAAATAATCTGGAAGTGTTTCAAGGGACTGGAATTGCTTATCCTGGTGAGTTGTCTTCATCCAGTCCCTCTTCCCATATGCCAGTGGGGAGGTTTTTCTTTTCTGTCCCCAAATCCACCACTCTGCTGCAATAAGGGTGTTACATCTGATGAATGAACGGGTGCTGGAGGATGTCTGGCTTGGTCTGTCGTGCCGGTGGCTCAAGGCTTCAGAGGGCCACATAGATGTGGTGCTTGGGGATATGGCTTTGTGATTTACTTGATAGAGAAGGGTTAATGTTTGGATTCAATGATCTTGTGGGTTTTATTCCAGCCTAAATGATTCTATGATGCTGTGGTGTGTGTGGCTGCCCTCCACTGCCCAGGCTGGTTGTGTCTGTCAGCTGTTGTGCTGCTCTTCTCCAACCTCATCCATTGCTCTCCACGGGGCTTTTCCTGCATCCAGCTCTGGAGCCATCCCTGGCTGGAGGGTACAATGAGTCACTGCTGCAACTGTCACATACATGCAAGGAAAGCCCGTGTTGAACAGTCAAAGGCAGAGCCAACAGCATTTGAAAGCTTCATTAGCTGGGCTTTGTTCTGAGGGTGCAGCCAGGCGGGGAAATAATGCTGTGAGTGTTATCAGCCATGTGCAGGAGGTGGTTGCGTAGCAACCCCATTGGGGTACCACACTGCTGCTCCCACAGCAAAAAGAAATACTCATTTTCCTCAATTTAGAGCCACTGCAAACAGCAATTCATTACTGATGAAGGCTTCACTTAGATTTTGCATCTAAGGAGATGGCAGCTGCTGGCAGCCTCCTTTGTGCCTCCATCATGTAGGTACAAACTCAGGGGTTAAATGACCCCAGGACAATCGAGGGCTGGCTGTTGGTTTTCACTCCTTGGTTCTGCTGGGGCTCAAAATGGGATGAAGACTGGAGAGTGCACTGTCTCTGTCAGGTTTCAAGTAAAGGCATCTCCAGGAGCCCTCCTTGGTACTGTGGTGGTTGTTACAGGTGAGAAAGGTGACCACGTTTCCTTTTCTCTCAGGCCCATTCAGAGAGTAAGCTGCAGAAGGGGAGTGCTGCTGCTACTGTATCTCCACATCAGGCTGGAGAAGTGGTCAGAGCACCTTCCAATCTGCAATACCTATGAAGATATTAAGGGCTGTTGGATGGATAGCTAGGAAATGGATACACCAACCTGCTTCATATCTGGATTCCTGGATGGTGAGATTGAGGTGAAGGGACCCTGAGCAGGGTTGTTTTCAAGAGTAGCATGATGATGTGGCACAAGCAGCAAGGTGGGTGTTTGTCTCTTCTCCCAGGCAGCAAGTGACAGGAAGAGAGGAAATGGCCTGAAGTTGCACCAGAGTATCTATAGGCTGGGTATTAGGAAAAAAATGTTCCTCAAAAGCATTGTCAAGGCATGGAAAAGGCAGCCCAGGGCAGTGATGGACTCCCCATTTCTAAAGGGGCTGAAAGGCCACATGTAGATGTGGTGCTGGTTTAGTGGTGACTTGGCAGTGCTGGGTTAATGCTTGGACTCGAGGATCTTAAAGGTTTCCTCTGGTTTCAACAGTGAAATGATTCTCTGACTCTACAGGTGAGAAACAATTCCCAGCACTGAGCAGTGGGATTGCCAAGTGTGCAGGTAGGACACTGCATCCCATCGTCTCCCTGTCCTGCTGCAGCTCAAGCAGTTTCACACAGAAGGGACACAAAGAGCCTCATCCAGCTTCAGCTTTGGTGCATATGGCGTAGTAGCAGCAGTGTGGTAGAGGCAGTCTGCCCTGAAAGAGGAACTGAGCTGCTGGGACCCCATGTGGGCATCCCTGCTGAGATGTGGTGGCTCGGTACAGAGAAACTCACTGTCCATGTTCATTTGGCTTTCCAAGTGAACTCACATGCAGCACCTACCCTCCTACATTCCCCTCTGGGTGCCCAAGACAGTGCTAGCACAGCAGGGCCATGTCTGAGTGCCACCAAGTAAGGGCTTTGGTATCAGCTTGGCCGTTCCATTAAATCCATTTTCATTTTGACCCATGGCTGTCTCATCTCCTTCACCTGCTTCCCCTTCTCTGCTGGTGACAGAGCATCTGCTGTTGATTAACCCCGGACACAGGCTAAATATAGACAGCTGATGAGCTGGTGCATTAAGTGCAAGAAGTTCACCTAAACATAAGGAGAAACTTCTTTGCTGGAGCCCTGGAGCAGGCTGCCCAGAGGGGTTGTGGAGACTCCACCTCTGGGTAGATTCCAAACCCACCTGGGCATTGCAATCCTGGGTAACCTGCTGAGGGTGCCCCAGCTTTAGCAGGGGGTTTGCACTGAACAGTCTCCAAAATTTCTTCCAACTGGCACCATGCTGGGATTCTGTGACAACAAGTAGGAAAAAAAATACTTGTCCATTGTGGAAATCCTATCTCTGCTCTGTCCTCTCACTTCAGCTTTTCAATATTGAACAATAATACATCTTCCCTTCTCATTAGCAATTCAGTCTGCAGACTGATTCAGATTAACTTGGACTCTCACTGTATTAAACAGTTAAAGAAAGGGGAAAAAAAAAAAAGCCACCAGAGGTTGCTCAGGATGTTTATGAAAAGCAATTTCCTCAATGCCAGGCAGTTTAATAACTCTCCAGCCATGGCATTCAGGCTCATCTATTTTAAGCTATGTTTCCAAACTGTGACGGGTCAGTAATAACTAAGGCAGTGTGGCAGATTTTTGCATGGAAGAGAGCTGATTTCAGAGAGAAGAGCACAGGCAAGTTCAGCTGGGTGTGCAGAGAACAGTCTAGCTCTTAGGGCCACCAAATTAAAGACTCATCTGAGAAACCAAATATTCTTTGTAATCAATATTTCCCTGCTCAACTGCTGGCAGTGAGTGAAACGTCTATGGCCAAAGGGAGAAAATCCTGCTCCTCTTGCATCCAAAGAGTTCTGTTCCTGGTAGCAGTGGAATTGTTCTTCTCTAGATCAGTCAGGGTTTTTATTTTCCCTTTAAACAGGTTCATGGTGGAGAGAGATGTGTAGCCCCAGGCAGTCTTTTGCACCTGAGACCTCAAATCTAGTCAAGCAATAAATGCACACATCACAGTGTGTTTCAGAGGACTTGTTCAAAGTATTGGAAATCAGTACCTTGTAGGAAACAGTGAGTTAATACTGTTTGTTGAAAACACCTTTTACAAACCACGAGGGACACTGAGGAGGTCAGCTGGAATGTGTAACAACAGTCACCTATCTCCTGTTTCCCTCTGTGGATATTCCAGCAGAGATGTTGGTGGGTTTGGGTTTTATTTTCTCCCTTTGAAGCATGGAGCATGCCGAAGAACCAAGCTCAATTGCTTTGCTTTGTTTCTTGCTCCAACGAAGGAAACTTTGGGCTCTCCAGCTCAAGAGGGTCTTTCCTTCTGCATCTACCATGTTCAATGTGTAAACAAGCTTTAGAAATTGGGAATGGGTAGATTGTTGTTAATACACAGGGTCTGAGAATTTGTCTTCTCTTGGTGAGGTTTCATTTCAGAATGCTCCCTGGTAGGAGGGCATCCTGTGAGCATGGGTACCTACAAAAGCTGTCTCTGTGACGCAGCATTTCAGCGAAGCTCCTTTTGATGGTAAGCCCTGAATCTTTAAAGAACCAATCCCCTAACTCCTAACCTTCAAAGAAAGGTCAGCTGTAAAAATATCTTTGCTGCCATCTTCCTCCCATCTGTCCTGAAGCCCATGATCTCTCTGACCCAATGAATGAGGACTCTTGGCAAGGATCTCTGCCACTAGAATCCTGCAGCTGGCAGGCTAATGAGACAGAAACTTAACTCATAACAGAGGAGGCTCTGAGGTGACCTTATTGTGGCCTTCCAGTATCTGAAGGGGGCCTACAAAAAGGCTGGAGAGAGACTTTTTAGGCTATCAGGTAGTGACAGGACTGGGGGGAATGGAGCAAACCTGGAGATTCAGACCGTGCGTGAGGAGGAATTTCTTCAGCATGAGAGTGGTGAGAGCCTAGCATGAGTTGCCCAGGGAGGTGGTTGAGGCCCCATCCCTGGAGGTGTTTAAGGCTAGGCTGGATGAAGCTCTGGACAGCCTGATCTATGGTAGGGTGTCCTTGCCCATGACAGGGGGGGCTGGAACTGGCTGATCCTTGTGGTCCCCTCCAACCCTGACTGATTCTATGATTTCCTCTGCTTCTGCTGCTCAGTGCACACAGTTCCTCTTGCCCTGCCCACACCACCTTGGGGCTGGATGTCTATGTGAGGACTTGCAGGGGGATGCAGACAATGCACTGGGACAAACATTGCTTCCCTGGTGGCTAAGCATGTTGGTTGTTTTCTTTTTTTACAGCTACTGGAATAAAAGGAGTCCTAGAGCCTGCTTACACTGCAAGGATTAAACAGAATCGATGCATCATGGCTCATCCTCCCACAGCCCTATCCGCAGGGATGTCTCTGCTCTCAAAACCCTTTCTGAGTCAGGGCTTGATGAGTTTAGCTGCAGGGCCACTGACGAAGTCCCCAGCATCACAGCATGGCACGCAGGGATGCCTGCTGCTACATCAGGTGACCAGCAGCCTGCACTGCTGACTGCTCCTTGCATTCCTTGTTTATTCCTTTCATTTTGAGGCATTCTGCCAGCGTGGGGATTCGTTTTGCTTAGATATGCTACTTACAGAGCTGTGAAGAGCAGCAATTGTCATCTAAATTCATAGATCTGTAAAGTGGTTTGGGTTGGAAGGGACCTTGAAGATCATGTAGTTCCAGCCCCCCTGGCACTGGCAGGGACACCTTCCACTAGACCAGGCTGCTCGAGGCCTCATCCAACTCCAAATTATTTGTGATATTTTCAGACATAGCCTCTGGTTGGGAGTGCTTTTTTTCCCTTCTGTGTTCATGTTTCGGTTCACGGATGCTTTACTTCTGATCGGAGGGCTCTGTGATCTGTGGAGGTCCCTTCCAACCCCTAAAATCCTGTGATCCTGTGATATAACTTCTTTGTCTGGTTCTCCTTCCCAAATATCCAACCTACTGCATACTGAAGGCTGAGGAAAATTTCTGTATGAAAACCTGTACCTGGTTTGAGGCTTCCCTACCTTCATCTTTGGTCAGGTAGCTGGAAGTGTATGAAAAAAGAGGCAGACAGTCTGCCAGTTTTTACAATTTGCAGCTCTGGTGGTGGTGTGCCAGCTGCTCCCAACCTTTCTAGAGGGTTTCCATGATGAGAATCATTTGACAGCTTCTAATCTTCCAGTGCAGATATGACCAAATAGTTTCCTAATCCGCTTCTGTGTGGATTAGGCTGCTCCAGTATCTGAAGGGGGCCTGCAGGAAGGCTGGGGAGGGACTATTTACAAGGTCTTGTAATGTCAGGATAAGGGGAAATGGGTTTAAACTGGCAGAGGGGAGATTTAGACTGGATGTTAGGAGAAAGCTGTTTGCAGTGAGGGTGGTCAGACACTGGCACAGGTTGCCCAGGAAGGTTGTGGCTGCTCCCTCCCTGGAGGTGTTCAAGGCCAGGGTGGATGAGGCCTTGAGTGACTTGTGCTAGTGGGAGGTGTCCCTGCCTATGGCAGGCGTTGGAACTTGGTGATCTTTGAGGTCCCTTCCAATCTTACCATTCTTTGATTCTGCTCCTGGAGCACTGGGTCAAACTAAGGTACAGGTTTGTCTGGTGGTGTGTGACAGCCATGCTGGGTTGTGCTGTAGGACCAAGTGCCTGCAGAAGGAGGATGTGTTGCAAATGCAACCCTCTGATTTTTAGTGTGAATTGGTGTAACAAATTAAGGCACTGTCATGAGTTCCCCTGCCTGTTTCCACCCCCCCANCATGGTGTAATGGTTTAAAGCAAAATCCACCAGGTAGCCTGTCTGCTCCCCCAACATAAAAGTGAGGGAAAAGTAACACTCAAAAAGTCTGTGTTGAAACAAAGAGTTGGGATGAGAGCTTAATATAAATGATATAACACAATGCACAGTTCCCTTAGATAGAATCTGGTCCATAAATCCCAACATTTATCATCTGCATTCTATTAGACACAAGGAATGACTGACACACATGCTTAATTCAAACTAAACAGCCTATAAAACAAGTTCCCCAAGGCTAATCATAATAATATCAGGAGAAATTAATATGAGGATGATTGAATACAGGATACACTGAGGAGTGAATATGGAATACAGATACATATCATGATGGCAGGCTGCTGCTTATGGTAGGCTCAAAAGTCCAATCCATCATCTGACCAGGGAGTGTAATGCAGTTAGGACCACAGAAGATGCCTCTGTCTGAAGCAATACATGTGTGCTGGGAAGCAGCAAATGCAGACAATCAATCAACAGCAGTGAGCAGGCAGAAGTGGAATATCATGGAGCAATAATTCAGATCGCAGCTGGCTTGATGAGGAATAACCTGAAATCTGCTATTTAATTAATATTAAGTTCCTGGCACCCTGGAGAATGAGCACACAAACCCTCTCAGGCTAATATGATAATAGGAAGAGAAAATATTGTGGTCTTTAGGTATAAGCCAGCAGTGTGCTCCGGTGGCCAAGAAGACCAGCAGCATCCTGGCTTATACCATGAACAGTGTGGCCAACAGGCCTAGGGATGTGGTTGTACCCCTCCACTGGGCACTGGTGAGGCCACGCTTCAAGTTTTGGGTTCTGTCTTGGGTCCCTCACTACAAGAAAGACAATGAGGTGCTGGAGTGTGTCCAGAGAAGGGTAACAAAGCTGGAGAAGGGTCTGGAGAACAGGTCTGGTGAGGAGCAGCCGAGGGAACTGGGGTTGTTTAGTCTTCAGAAGAGGACATTGACGGAAGACCTCCTTACTCTCTACAACTCCCTGAAAGGAGGTTGGAGCCAAGTGGGGGTTGGTCTCTTCTCACATGCAACAAGTGAGAGGACAGGAGGAAATGGCTTCAGGTTGCACCAGGGGAGGTTCAGGTTGGACATTAGAAACAATTTCTTCCATAAAAAGATTGTCAAGCCCTGGAACAAGGCTGCCCAGGGCAGTGGTGCAGTCTCCATTCCTGGAGGGACTGAAAAGCTGCGTAGATGTGGTACACCTATCACTGGAGGTACTTAAGAGACACAAGAATGTGCTGCTTGGGGATGTGGAATTAACAGTAGTGGTGGAATTACAAGCTCAAGACAAGCAGTTGGACTCAGTGACCTTAGAGATGTCTTCCAAACTCAAAGGTTCTATGGTTAGATAGTTCCAAAAGCAAATGAGCCATTCATTGAAGTCTCTCAGATCCATGTGTACAAACAATGCCCACTTGACCCAAATGCTGCCCAGGCAATGGCTTGTTTCTGGGATGGACATCAGGAAGCAAGTCTAAACAGAAGAAACACACCTGTAGTATCTTGGAAAGGTTATCTCCTAAGGAAGATACTGTTTGGCTTGGAGAAGAAAAGGCTTTGGGGAGACCTTATTATAGTCTATAGATGAAGAAAGACTTTTTACTGAGTCTGGTAGTGAGCAGACAAGGGGCAATAGCTTCAAACTGAAAGAGGGGAAATTTAGGTCAGATGTAAGAAGTTTTTCATGGTAAGGAAGGTGAGACACTGGAACAGCTTGCCCGGAGAATCTACAGCTGCCTCATCATTGGAAGCATTCAGTGTCAGGTTGCACAGGGCTCTGAGCAACATGATTTCAGTGAAAGATGCCCCTCTCTGTGGCAGGTAGTTGGACTAGATCACTGAAGGTTTCTTCCAACCTAAATCATTCTATGATTCTGTGATCCCTTCTCAGAGATCCCAGTTCACACTGAAGCAATGGAGCAGGCTTAGCACCCTGGTCACGTCTGGGGCCCCTCATTTTGTACTGACCCATGCCTGCCTCTGGGCCTGGTGTTTTCTGATCCTCATGGAAGAGGAGAGATTGCCTGCAGGACCCTTCTGAGCATGACAGCTGTTCATTCTCCAAGGATCTGGTGGCTGAAGGTTGGTTGATTTAGTGCAGCATGAGCTCATTTCAGAAGAGATAATCTGGCATCTTCAGTAGCCAAATAGACAAGCAGAGAAGCAGCTCACACCTGCTCCTTAACCTGGATGTTCCTATAGATGCAGATATAAAGAATGGAGCTTCTTCTAGGTGAGTGCTGTGGCTGCAGAGAGATCTGTCTTTGGAGTGAGACTGTAGATTTGCATCGTTACAGAACAACTGTGATTCCCAAGTCTGGGAATCAAGCAGCTTCCATCAGCTTCCCCTGATTTGTGTGTGTGTGGCAAGTGACCTTTGGAATGAAAATATTAATGGAAGAGGAAAACATGACTGTAATTTATGAAATGTTAGCCAGATGCCTCCGGGGGGGAACAGACCTTTCAGTCTTGCAAGCTGATGCATCGCTGGGGTGCTGCATTGACATAGGTGCATCTAAAGAGTCAATTAAGGGCAAGCTGTGTATTTACACAGCCTGGATTAATTCTGTGGCTTGGCAACTTTCTTTTTAGACAGTTGAGACTCCTCATATTGCACAAAGAACTTGTTTGTCCAGGCTGAGACACCTGGGGCTGTTTAGCCTGGAGGGGAGCAGACTGAGGGGAGATCTTCTCAATGCTGATCAACAGCTAAAGGCTGAGAGGGCAAGAGAATGGAACTGAACTCTTGCCAGTGGTGGCCACAGCAAGGCACAAACTGAATCCTAGGAGGGTCCACCTAAATATGTGTAAAAACTTTGCTGGGAGGCTGCTGAAGCCCTGGAGCAGGTTTCCCAGACCACAACTCTCCTTCTCTGGAGAGATTCCAAACCCACCTGGATATTGTGATGCTGGGCAAGCTACTGTGGGTGACTGCTCTAGCAGGGAAGTTGAAACAGATGATCTCCAGAGGTCTCTTCCAACCTGCACCACACCCCCCCACACCCCCCTTCTTCACTAAGTAATGGAGAAAGCACCAGAGGAAGGAGGTGAAGCACAGACCTCTGGTAACAAAGCATTTAGGTGGGCACTCTGGGAGAGCATCAGCCTGAACAGCACATGCTGGAGGAACCTTGCTTGGTGGGATTTGAGCTCTTGGATGAAAACAACACTGGCAAATGGCTGCAAAAACTGTCTAATTTCTAGGGATGTTGTCTGAAGGAAACCAAAGGTGGTGGATGCTCTCTTGGCAATTGCTTTGTGAATTCAGTTGTCTGGGTAAAACCCTTGAGTTTCTACCTTCATTACTAGCCAGGAGCTTCCATACAGGGCTGCAAAAACCTTAAAAGACTCTCTTTGAACTTCGAGACAGATCAATGCAAAATGGGACAGGGGAAAATTGTTTATTGCTGAGGAAAAGTGCAGCCCTGTGAATAATAAGGAAGGAAATGCAGCTGGGGGCTCCAATTGAATCTCTATTATGCCTATGATTAAGGATAATGTGCTGAAAAAAGGGGTTTGCTAGACTGGATGGCTAAAATAGTGGTGATTGTGGCTGCTGAGTCCTCATTGGCCTGGGCTTGCTATCTAAATTACAGGGCTATTACACATAAGGGAGCTCTGTCTGTAACAAGGAGCCCCTCTGCTGCCCAGCTGGCTGGGGGAGAGTGGCCCTGTCTGAGGATTAGAGACTCTCTTTATATTCCTTGGCAGCTAAGGGTTTGCAGAACTTTGGCCACAGGGCTGTCAGGGCTCCTTTGCCCTTTCACTGGTGGGGAGCAGGACATGGACTTGTTTGATGTATGAGAGCAGTTTGGCTTTGGTCAGCACAAGGAATCTTTCCTGGGTCACCAGTCTGCCCCCTCATCTGTGGTGCTCAGCTAGTGCCTTTGCTCTGGAACACTCCATGGGGCTAGAGCTTGAGCCATCCAAATTGTTGCTTTGCTTGCAATACCAAAGAATCATAGAATCAGTCAGGGTTGGAAGAGACCACAGGCATCATCCAGTGCCAATCCCCCTGCCACGGGCAGGGACATCTCACACTAGATCAGGCTGTCTGGAGCCTCATCCAGACAGATGAGGAGGAAACTTACCTCTAACGTAGCTATGAGCCATGAGGTCTTTTCCCAGCAGGACCAATGGGAAAGGGAAGTTTCTGGGAAAGGAATGCAAAAAGTGGTAAGACCTCTCCACAGCCATCTGTGAGCTCTCAACCTGTCCTCTTCACCCCTGTAGCATGGCAGGGGAGGCTGCAAATAAACTGTTTAATTTTGCTTTAAAACCTCCCACACTAAAGCTTTGTTTTCAGAGATGAAAACAATTAAATACACACAGGTTGTTGCAGTCACCTACACCCCCATGCAAACCTCCAGAGTGATTGTTTTGTTTGAAAACTTGGGGGGGGGGGGGGGG
>VWYK01015703.1:27425-37440 GCA_013399775.1 Semnornis frantzii | reverse complement strand
GGGAGTTTTGCTTTTCTAGAACCACAGAATTGTTTTAGTTGGATCATTGAGTTCAACCATTACTTCTACTAAATCTGGCACAAAACTTTGGATTTTATGCCCCTTGCTTGATAAAAGACATTGCTGGGGAGGTGGTGCAAGGTTTGTGATGTTTTTAAGAGCACACTTGAGTGAGTTTAAGCAGCTCAGGTGGTTGGTGATGGTTGGCGAGCTGCTCTTTGGCAAACTTCATTACAGTTAAAATATATCTGGACTTGAATTTGGGAGTTAGTGCTCTCTGCTGAAAACACTGTTTTTCAAGATGAGAAGATTTCAGTGGCATGTTATTATTTAGTGGGCTCAAGGCACTTTACACAAACTTCAGAACCATTCAGCATCAGGAGCTGTTTCCTCGGGGAAATCTTCCCCGCTCCGCATCCTCAGCCCCCACCAGCCTTGGTCTGGGAATTGCTGCTATCAGCTGCCTGCAGTGTTCTGCTGCTGGCTTATCTGCTTCTGACACAGAAAGGACACTGTCAACTGCTAATCAACCTCGACCCCACAGATCTCCCAGGATCATCAACACTATCTGTATGGTCCTCTCTGTTTTCATTTCTTTCTCATCCTACTGGGATGGGGATAGGGATGGGGGGGAAGCATCTTTTGCTGTCTGTAGTTTCCCTAAGCTTAAGAGCTGAAGCACAATTTATTATGCTAATTAAGTTGCTACATTGACATTTAGCTGAACCTTGTTTTTAAGCACAGAGCTACTTAAATCTGGTCACACAGTTTGACCTGAATCAGAAGGTCAGGTGTCCTTCTGGCACCAGTAACACCAGTATTTGTACCAGGGCATTGTGTGGCATAGCACTACTCCCACTCTGGCTTTGTCACTGGTTTAGGGGATGTGCTGCAAGTCCTGTTCCCTTGGAGTCCCAGACAGGTCATTGGGTGTTGATATCACCTCTAGGTCACCACCTCTGTTAGTGCCAAGCACTTACTGACCTGATTGTGGAGTGCAGGTACCACTTGGGGCTCAGCTGGCACCTCTGCAGGTGCCAAGGGTCTGGGATGACAAACTGTATTTCTTCAGCAAAGGGCAAGGGTAAAGATTTTCTGCAGGAAGATATCTGGAGGCAGTTTGGTCCATCACCCACATAGGTACTTTGGACTGGAGTATCTAACCTGTGCTAAGTGCACCCTTTCCTGCCCTCAATGACCTTGATGTTGATAGAATCATAGAATGCATTGGGCTGGAAGGGACCTTTAAAGGTCATCTAGTCCAACACCACTACCACCACTCCCCTGCAGCTGGCAGGGACATTTCCAACTAGATCCCAAACAATCCATGTTCCTTGGATTGTTTAGGTATAAATCACCCCAAAACCCTCCAACCTTTCTTTCTCTGTTCCTGTTACCACTGCTATTTCCTCTGCTGCTCTGTCTGCCTTTGCCTGGGTCATTGATACCACAGTTCTCAGCGCTGTGCTCAAATGTGGCAGGAATAGGAAGCGTTTCTGCAGAGGTATGGGGCAAAAGAGGGCTTGGGGTCCTGGAGGTGTCTCAGGAGGATTTGACTTGCATTTCTGTGATTTACTGAGAAGTCAGATAATACCTGTTGGGTACACATTCAGCTCTAAGTTTTGTGCAATCTTTACTGTCTTTAAAGGAGGAAAAGTGAGTCTAAGTGAGAAGGTACAGCCTGCGCAGCCTGTGCTGTGGGGCACTGAAGGCTCCAGTCACTGGTGAGTAGTGCAGCACTGGTCCAGAGCGGTTGGAGACCTGCTCTCGGGTGAGGATAAGGCAATGGCATCTGCTTTGGTTTATGGGTTGTGCATGACTGACTCCCATAGATGTTCTATCATGTCTTTGTGGCTAGTGGAAACCAGCCTGTGCCAAAGGTGAGGTTTAGCCTGGCTATGCTAGATCCCACCCTTTGCCCTTCCATATCTTGTTATTTAATGCAAGCAAACAAGGTCAAAGGCACAGTAACTCCTCTTCCTTCCTTCACTGTTCTGCTGCTGTAATTTTTTTAAGAGCTAGTCACGTGCAAGCCCAGACAAAGGTTAAAATCCAAGGGTCTCCTAGCCAAGAAAAGATCTGACTTCTTGCCTGAGGCAAGGGGATCTAACCTGAGCTGCTACTGAGCTTGTTAGACACTGTTTTTCCATAGGCAAAGCATAGAGCCAGCATCACCTCCCTGTCCTTGTTTGCTGTGAGGAGGGATGGATTTTAGTCAGGCTGTGTAAGCCTGGTCTAACACACCCTAATAACATGCTACCCATAATGCATCTGGCACCTGGCTGCCAAAGATTGGGTGCTACTGACTTCTACCAGGAAAAAGTGGTTTGTCTTTCTCCATCTGGTGAGTGGGAGCTGGTAATCAGTAGGTTTTTTTCAGATTTCTGCCACTGCAGGTGAACAAGCCTTGTGTTTCTTGAGTGTGCACACAGGGCATGGAGCTGACTTGTGACACAGCTGTGAGCTGATTTCCTCTGCTTCCTGAGGGACTTGGGAGAATTTCACTTCCATTCCATAAGTTCACCTGCATCGAAATGTATACAAATGTGACCTGAAGGCATCTTGCTGTGAGCTCCTTGGGTGGCAGACCTGCTTGGGTGTGCTGACCAACTGAGGTGAACCAGGAACTGAATGCCTCACAGACTCTGCTGAACCTGGCAAGCATTTGTGTGGCTTTTCCTAGGAAAATGAAATGGAGTTGCAGCAGAGTCAGCTGCATGAAAACAGCACTGTGGGACCGTCCGTATGGACCATCTGGCAGAGCCAACGGAACGGCTGAGCCTGCAGGGCTCAGTGTCCAGTGACACGTGGAGGGAAGCCACGCGTGAGGAAAAGCATTGCTCATTTTGTCAACAGGAGCAGTGCTTAAATATGACAAAAGATTTTCCAGTGACAGTCATCTTCTACGGAATCTATTCTAGCTAATACTTCTTCGTGGAGATGTTGGCAGACCCTACCTCTACAACCTGCTGTCTTGTTCTTGACCTTGCAAAGGTGCTGCCCTGTTCTGTCTCCTGGTCCTTCATCCTGTGATAGAGACAATGGTTTATCTACTTGATCTTTCCAGGTTTCCTGAATGTAGATTAGGTGTGCAACCAAGGAGGACAACTGCAAATCCAACAGTGTTGCTTAAGTCTCACCTATTCTTTGGGTCGTGGCTCAAAAGGGCAGTATCTCCACAGGCACAAGTGTTCTCTTTCTGGCTGTTCCATCCAGGCATCCCTGTCTAAGAAACGTTTTGGTCATCAGTGCCCACATACTGTTACAGAATAGCCCCAAGCTTCTTCAGAAAGCCATTTTCGTGGTGAGAGCCACAGTGGGGTTGTGGCTGTGGTGTAGAGGGTGAAAACCCATCATTGTCTCAGCCAAGGCTGAAACATTGGAAGCCGCCAATGTGATGATGACTTAAAGCCTTTTGGCTGCCAAATTAAAATATTTGGGAGTTCAAAGGGGCCAGAACGAAAGCTGTCAGCATCTGGGGTGGATTTGGGGAGGAAGTCTAGCTGACCTTTCTTTCTCTTACATGAGCTGCTTCTCTCTCAGGTGTCTGCACGGCCTATGGCCCTGCAGGCAGAACACAATCTTTGCTTTCACGTTGGGATCGAGACAAACAAAGGCATCACTGGCTCCCCTCGAGAGGCCGGGCTGTAATTGAGGTTATTAGCTCTGCTATTTGTCAGAGCTCGGAGCAGGCTGGCAAGCAGCCAACCCCTCCCTGCGCTGACAGCATCTCCGCTGCTCCCGCAATCGCTGCCTTTCTGCATTCCCTTCTGCCCCCCTCCCCAGCTCTGTCCTCCCCAGACTGCCAATCGTCTTCTCACCAGGGAGCTTTTGGAATAGCAGTGTGCCTGCTTAAAAATAAAACGAAATTTTAATGATTGCTAAGTATCCCCCTTTCCAGCCAACTGCCCTCCGGGGGAAGCAGAGGGTCAGGAAACTGGGGAGCATCCCAGAGCTGGAACAGGGGTGAATGCCTCTTACCTGCTTTACTGGGATGTGTAGGGGAGGGAGGAAAAAAGAAATAGATTTTTAAGTAGCCAAATTATTTTCTTCTATTACCTTTTAGTGTTAGGGATGGAGAAAAGTGGCTAGAGAATCTTTTGTTCGACTCGGTAGTGGCAAATGCAAACAACCCGCTCTGGACATAGGGTTGTGGCTCAGCTGGTGCCTGAACACAGAATGTGTTTTGAGGCTCTGACCAGCATTTCCAAATCTGCCTGAGCTTGGGCACTTTGGCAGAGTCAGACTGGCAGACACCCCTGAGCACTGCCCGTAGGAGCTCCATGGTGCAGTCTTGCTGGGGCACACGAGAGGAGCTGGCACACTGGCATCCCTGGACCTTGTGCCTTGTCTTCTGAGGGACTGCAGTGCTGTGGTAGACCTGGTAGAGCAGCAGAGCCTGGTCAGCCAGCCTGCTCAGTGTGCTCAGATTGAATTTGTCACTTCTCCCTGATTTTGCCCTTGGGCAAACACCTTGTTCTAACACTTGGTGTTTGTGTCCGCTGCAACGCTGCGCTGCTTCCTCCACTGCTCTAACACCTCCAGCCTTCCTGGTGACCTGTTTAATCACTGCTAAAACAAATGGAGACATTGGATTGAGCTGTGAATCGATAGTAAGGCAGGATGTCTTGGGGAGACTGGGTGGTAAAATAACCAGAGGTGTTACTGTCTTCGCAGGGTTTACTGCTGGAAGAAGTTAACTCCGCAACAGAGCTCTGTGATGATCTTCCATGTGTGAAATCCAGCTCTGCAAGGACCTCCCACCTGGAGATTTGTAAACTCCAGCACTTTGTGCTCAGGGCTGATAAAAGGCCTTTCCCTCTCTCCGAAAGCTGTAGAAAGACTCAAGTCTGGAGCATCTATCCCTGAGGAAGGATCACCCAGCACAAGCTAGTGCTGGCTCCTGCCCTGTTGGCTCACATGGCAGAGCTGCTGCCATCCCGTGGCCAGGGATGAACTGTGATGAGTCACCCCAAGAAGTGAATCTGTCAGACAGTATCTCATCATAATGGCTGCTGGGGACATCATAGGGAATCCCAGAGGTCACCCAGCCTCTGTGGCTGCTTCCCTACCAGGTCCATGCTGACACATGTCAAAAGGTGCAGGGTGGGGACAGCAGCCCCATCACCCGCATGGGATTCCCTTTCTTTCCCTATAGAAACCTTACCAGCAGCGGTTTCTTTCATCCTGCATTTGCTTACAGCCTGAAAAGAGAAAGACAGCATCATCCTTTTTATGTGCTCTCTGGCTTTAGAGATTAATGTGACATTTCTGACTGCTGTAACCTGGTGAGGAAAACAAGGGATTGACATCCAGAAATTAGTGATGGGTGCTTTACGAATGTCTGGATACCTAAAAATAGCTGCAGGAGACAGTGCTGCTTAGTACATTTTAAGCACAAGTGACGAGAGCTTTCCCAGAGCTGCCCAAGGGAACAGCAGGCTTCTCCTTTAAGGCTGTAATTTTTAATTGGATCATCGATTAAAGATACAGGTTATAGAATCATAGAATCAACCAGGTTGGAAGAGACCTCCAAGCTCATCCAATCCAACCTATCACTCAGCCCTAGCCAATCAACCAGACCATGGTACTAAGTGCCCCATCCAGGCTTTTCTTCAACACCTCCAGGGACAGTGACTCCACCACCTCCCTGGGCAGTCCATTCCAATGCCAATCACTCTCTCTGTCAAGAACTTCCTCCTAACATCCAACCTATCCATCCCCTGGCACAGCTTGAAACTGTGTCCCCTTGTTCTGTTGCTGGCTGCCTGGGAGAAGAGACCAACCCCACTTGGCTACACCCTCCTTTCAGGTAGTTGTAGACAGCAATGAGGACCTGATGCAGTGCTCTCTGCAAGCAGCTGCGTGTAGATGGAAATGGCAAAACAAGCAATTGTATGCAAGGGAGAGTCACTGTGAATGCTCCTCTTGACACAATTGCTCTGGAGAAAGCAGTGGCAGCTCTGCTATGAGGACAGGCTGAGAGAGTTGGGGCTCTGCAGCCTGGAGAAGAGAAGGCTTCCAGAAGACCTTATAGTAGCCTTCAAATAGACCTTAGAGTAGCCTTCCAATATCTGAAGGGGGCCTACAGGAAGGCTGGGGAGGGATTATTTACAAGGTCTTGCAATGGCAGGACAAGGGACAATGGGTTTAAACTGGCAGAGGGGAGATTTAGACTGGGCGTTAGGAGGAATTTCTTTATAGTGAGAGTGGTGAGACACTGGCACAGGTTGCCCAGGGAGGGCTACTCCCTCCCTGGAGGTGTTCAAGGCCAGGTTGGATGAGGCCTTGAGTGGCCTGTACTAGTGGGAGATGTCCCTGCCTATGGCAGGGGATTGGAACTAGATGAGCTTTGAGGTCCCTTCCAACCTTACCATTCTATGGTAAGATACCCATGGTCTGGGAGCAGTCACACCAGTCCTGCCAGCTGGGTGAGCTGAATAGAGTCACAGGAAAACTTGAATTGGATAGAAACTTAAAAGACCATCTGGTTACTAACCCCTTGCCATGGCAGGGACACCTCTCAGTAGACCAGGTTGCACAAAGCCTCATCCAGCCTGGTCTTAAACACTCCCAGGAATGAGGCATCCACAACCTGAGCTCTAGTGTCTCACCACCCTCATAATAGAGAACTTCTTCCTAATGTCTAATCTAAATCTATCCTGCTCCAGATGAAAACCATTGCCCCTTGTTCTATCACTCTTTATCTTTGTTAAGAGTTCCTCCCCAGCTCTCCTGTAGCCCACTTCAGCCACTGGATTTATAAGAATAGATTTTAACTCTGTGCTTTTTTTCTCTGCCTGAGCAAGGGATTTGCCATCCCCTGCAGCTGGCTGTTTATTAGCATAACTTAATGGCTGGCTATAAATAGAAATAAGGGGAGGTGCAGACAGAGACCTGCCCTCCTGGGCTATCTCTTGGGTTGCTGCCTATGATCTTTTTTTTTTCTTTTCTTTTTTCCCCCCTTTTTTCTGTTGTTGTTCCCTTTTCCCACAACGATAAATAGTTAAAAGGCAATTACAATGTTAATTTGTTGTGTTAATGTGCTGCAGCAGGAAGCCAAGGGGAATAGCACTGGTGACTGTGCAGAGCCAGTCAGTTCCCATTAACCATCCTGGCTGCTGGGGAGTCCTCTGCCACTGAAAAAGGCGGAAACACAATCAGCATCTTATCAAGGCTGACACAGAAAATGATGCAATCATGGTCAAGTGTCCCAGAAGGACCACGGCACTGAATAAAGATAAAGCCACTCAGCCCTTCCCTTTTCTGGCTGGGGTCATGGGGAAGGGAAGTATGTTATTAAACAAATGGTGCATCTCACTCCTGAGGCTTCTAGTTTTGGCTATCATAGAATTGTCAAGGTTGGAAGGGACCTCAAGGGTCATCTAGTTCCAGACCCCATGGGCAGGGACACCTCACACTAGATCACATTGCTCAGAGCCTGGCCTTAAAAACTTCCAGGGCTGAGGATTCCACCACCAACTTGGGCAACCTATTCCAGTGTCTCAGCACCCTCCTGGTGAAGAACTTCTCCCTAACGTCCAAACTGAATCTCCCCATTTCTAGTTTTGCTCTGTAATGTTTTCTCCCCTACAGCTCCTCAGTTATGCAGGGAAGGGGATGGTACCCAGCAGCCCACCTTGTCCCTGTAAGGAAGGTCCTCCTCCCCAGGGAGCACCACAGCCATGAGGCACTGAGCACAGCAACCATGTGGTGAACACTGAAGAGAGAACTGTATCACATCATCCTTCATAGTCAGTCCCTTCTACCTTCGCCCTTGTCCCTCTACCCATGCTGAGCTATTGCTGGAGCACTGGGGACAGAGACCAGAAAGAAAAGCTTTGTGTCTCATCTCATTCTTGCTGGCATTGTGTGCCTGGAGGGAGCTTTGATTCTCCCTCTTTTTTTTCTTTTTTCGCATGGACCACATGCAGATCACATCTGACTAAGAGGGAGTTCTGATGGGGGACAGTCCCAAGGTTCATGGTTTCAGTGCAGGTTGTTATTCTTCCCTTTGGTCTATCTTCTTTTTTTTTCCTTTTTTTTTCTTTTTTTTTTTTTTTCCTGCTTCTGCTGCTATTTTACCAAGGGTTTCAGCCCCCTCTGACAGTCTTCATCCTGTGCTCCATCAGCAGCTGAAACTCATCCAGACCACCAAGCTGTTCCTCACTGGGAACAGCAGGTACACTTCTTCCTTCTTTTTCTATTTGCTTGATGTTCCAGATATCTTCCCAAGGGAAGTGGGAAGAGGCAGGAGTGTGGTCTTTTGTATGTTCTTGAAATTGGGATAATTCTGTTGCCTTGTGAATCTTTTTCTCTAAGTGATGGTGCTGAGTTAAGGGGAAAATCCTCTCCAGACTGGGGGAGGAAGCCAGTGGAGTAACTTCCTCTGCTCTGGCTGGAGTGTGGCTGAACAGAGCTGCATAACTTCTCCAGCAGTGCCACCTTTTTATTGTGGGGCAGAGCAGAAAGTTTTCTGCAGGATCTTCACAGGGAAAGCAGCAGGTAATGGTCTCTCCTCTTGTGTGCATCAGGTATCCTTTCACCTAGCTAAATGTTGGTGTGGACATTTCAGCCCAAGACAGGCATGGGCTTGTTGGAGCAGGTCTAGAGGAGGCCACAGCAATGATGGGAGGTCTGAAGCCCTATGCTGTGAGGACAGGCTGAAAGAGTTGGAGTCGTTCAGCTTGGAGAAGAGAAGGCTCTGGGGAGACCTTACTGCAACCCTTCAGAGCTTAAAAGAGCTGACGAGAAAGCCTGGGACAGATTTCAAAGCAGGGCCTTTTGTGACAGGACAGAGGGTGATGGTTTGAAACTAAAAGAAGGAGATTTAGACTAGAGAGGAGGAAGAAATGTTTTACACTGAGGGTGGTGAGACACTGGCCCAGGATGCCCCATCCTTGGAACCATTCCAGACCAGGTTGGCTGGGGCTCTGAGCAACCTGCTCTAGTTGCAGATGTTCCTGCAGACTGCAGAGCGTTGGACTGGATGATCTTTAAAGGTCCCTTCCAACTCAAAATATTCTGTGATTCTAATTTTTCTGTCTTCACCTTTTTCAGAAATAAAGTAGGGAACTGTTCAACTTCCAAATGCTCAGGACTCTGTGCCCTGTCCCCCCTGAAACTGCCTTCTCCTTTCTTTGTTCCTTAGAAGTTCATTGGAATAATTTGCAGCAGAATTTTGGCATAGTTGAATATATAATGTAAGACTTGCAAACCTGTGCTCTGTGCAGAGGTGGTAACACTCAAGGAAAAACCTACCTGGACATTGTGATCCTGGGCAACCTGCTGGTTGGGTGACCCTGCTTTAGCCAGAGGGGCTGGACTGGGTGATCCCTTCCAACCTCCACCATGCTGAGATTCTGTGATTGTATCAAGAGCTCAAGTTGTACATTGAAACCTGAATATTTGTCCTTGGCTTTAGTGTGGAAGCAAGACCTAACTGCTCTTCTTGTAGTTCTTAAGTCACTCTCTGAGGCTTTCCTATGTGCTGCTGTGAGCATATGAAAATTATCTGTGTACCAGAGTGCTGGCAGAAGTGGCCAAATCGTGGCCTTCAGCTGATGCATTCATTCCATTCCTCCTGTATTTCCTTCTGAGCGTTTGCAAAGTAAAACCTGCTCCAGCAGTGTACTCCAGGTCCTTTCTTGACTGACAAAGCAGAGCCTTAATCAAATGCTTTTTGGTCAGGACATACATAAATAAATAAATCAGTCTGCAAAACAGATGATTTGCCAGTAATAGAAAATTCCCTTTTTACTGAAGGAGTTGACCTTCCAATGAATTAACACTCATTAACTTCTCCCATTTAGAAAGAAGGTGGCTTTTAAACATTAATTTAGAATCCATTTGCAAGCTCTCTTGAGCCACTTGGATCCAGCAAGAAGTCTCCCTAATAAACAGGTGGAAAGTGCAGGAAAGCAGCAAGGAACTGGAATTTCTGAAGTGTCTTCCATTATTTGTACTAAAATAAATAATTAGTTTACTAACCTGTTAGAAAAGAAAAGAATGGGGG
>VWYK01015702.1:0-24385 GCA_013399775.1 Semnornis frantzii | reverse complement strand
TCTCCATGTTTCTCTCTGAGGCTGCGGGAAGCAGAGGGATGCAGGCAGGCACAGGGATGCAGCCATGCTGCAGGGTAGCTCACTCGCCTCGTCTTGTGGGCAGCTGCTGGCCCTTGGTTTGGATGCTCACAGACTCACCTGTCCTGACTCTTTATGCTTTTCAGGGGGCAAAGGTTATCTGAGCAGGGCACACCATGATGGAAACAGTTTTATGAACTTTTAACTTTGNGAAGAGAAACAGCTCCAGCTTTGAGTGCATCTGGGGCCATAGGATGATTTGTGCCTTTTTGTGACAATGGAGGGAAAGTCAGGGCAGCTGAGGGCTTCTTGTTTCCATGATTCTATGATCGGAGGGGCGTACAAGCAGAGAATGCCCTCGGCCTCTGCAAGGACACTTAAATCCTTTGAACCCCTCCAAACCCTGCTTCCTAGGGAGCACCAGCGGTCACCTGGCTGGAGGGACTCTGCGAGGCATCTCTGCAGTCCTCATGACACCTGGGTGCCGGGAACGAGTTCTAGGGATGACAGGGCATCGCGGTGCCTGGCTGCAGCTTTCAGCTGTGGCAATGCCAGCGATTGTCCCGAGAGCCCCAGCGGGTCTGTCTCGCTGTCAGCTCCGCTGCGTGTCTCGGCCGGCGGCTGCCGCCGCGCGTTCGCGGCTGCCGTGCGGAGAGAGCCCCAGCGATAAGCCCAGGCTTTGTCCTCTAAACTTGTCCGTGGCTGGAACGAGGGCGGCTGTTGGCGCAACCCTTCTGACCGGGGCTTGAAATGCAGCAGACAGCCCCCTCCAGCCGCAGCAGACATCTTTGACGCTGTGCTGCTGGCGGGGACGGGCCCATGTGAACCTGGGTTGGGGGAGATGTGCAGCCCTTAAAGCAGGGGATGCAGCAGGGTGAGCAAAATAAATAATCCCTCAAACAGCAGCAGGTTTAACTTGGTCAAAGCAGCAACCTTCTGAAAATCCATCATGCTGGGGAAGTCTGAGCTCTGTTCCAAATGGCTTTTGTCTGCAGCTTCATAGCTTCTGATCATGTGCTGCAGCAATCCTCTAAACCTCCTCTTTCTGCAAACCAGACAAACAAAGGCCCTCTCTGCCCTAGCAGGGATGGATTTAGTTCTCTCTGTGTGTCTTTACAGTTCTTCAAGCACAACAGGGACCTCTATTTGGGTTTGTTCCCCAAGACATGAGGGTAATATCAAATCTCTGTTATCCTCACACGCCCACGTGGTGTGTCACCCCTGAGCCTGCTCCTCTCCACATGCTGCCACTGGTGCTGAACCTCACAGAGGAGCAGGCATGGCTCTGTCTTCTCCCCATGCACAAAGGGAGCTAGAGATCTTGGCTGTGGTGGCAGTTGTCTGTCTTGGCTCCACATCATGTCTTGCAGACTGTTTCAGATAATGCTTCAGACAATCTGATTTTTACATGGTTGTACCTATCTATGTATTCAGATTCCACCTCAGCTCACCCTTTTGCTTTTGTAATGGCATCCCCATCCAGTGACCATTTTTCTTTCTCTTCTCTGCTTTGGGATTTACAGGCCCAGCTGGGATGGCCACGTGCTGATGGTGCCAGTAGCTTGGCAGGAATTCATGTTTTCCCAAAACTGGGGGACCTGTCACCCGCCTACATCATGGTCCACTCCCACAAGACAGGCAGGTGCAAAAGAGCCTCTGAGGCTGAAATATTTTCCTGGGCAATCAGAAAATGTCACCTTCACAGGAAGTTTGTGTTTTTGCTGAGGAGCTGAGTGGTGCAGCAGTGACAGCAGTGGTCCAACAACATGCTCAATCACCAAGCTATCATTTTGGCACCCACTTATGCAGGAATGTGGTGACTGCCAGTGCTGGGCATCTGCAGAGGGCAAGGGAGAAGCAAGGTGGAAGGCATGAATGGAGGACAGTAGATTTTGGCTCCAAGAGGGTTCCTCTGTGACTTGGGCCTCATTAGCTTCTCAAGTGCTTCCTCTGTGTGTGTGTGGTCCAGGATGTGGTACATGGAGGCAGAGAAGGGTCAAACAGGAGGCAGAAGTGGAGTGGTAGGACTGTCACACCTGCAAAGTCCAAGCAAGTAGAACTCCCCGTGTGCCCCACCTCGGATGCAGTGCTACCAGGAGCTGAGGCTCTACCTCGCCCAGCTCATTCCTTGCTGGCAGGTTCCATGGATCGCTGGTGGGTTAGCAATGAGTCATGTCCATATCCAGGAGGTCTTGCTGGTGTTTGGGAGGTGGCCCATGTCTCACCACCGCTGCTGGGACTTGGCATGTGACCCGGCACAGTCTCCGGGGAACAGAGCACTTTGTTCTGACCCTTTGCACTTCCCTGCCAGCCAGCTGCCCTCTAATCCCCCCCAAAGAAGGATTTTCCTCTCCCGCCCCAGGTCCCCGTGCCCCGGTCCCGGTGGCAGGGTAATCATTTACTTCCTGCCACAAGCCACTCCTTCGGACTTTTCCTTTGACCTTCAGACCGAATCGCCAAAACACAAACCAGGGAAGGGAGAGAGGTACCTGCTGCGTCCCGCGGCTGAGCGCGGCGCTGCCCGCAGGTCCCACTGCCGGAGCCCAGGAACCCAGCTCCCACGCATCGCTCTGCAGGTAACGACCATTTGCTCTCTCTGGGATGATCCTGACTTTCCCTTCTCTGCATGAGGACTTGAACCCCAAAACGGGAGGCAGAAGAGTTTTGTGAAGGACTTGTCCCTTGCTGGCAAGGACCTGCCTGGCCCAGAGAAGAGCTGCTCTCTGGCGTCTGGCTTAGGGTCAGCAGCTGGAAGTGGAGGAGGTTTGTTTGCCGGCTGTGGAGGTATCCAGAGAGAAGATGAGCAGCCTTCTTGTCCCTCCCTGGAAATACTGTGCTAGGTGGAAAGGTTTCCTGCACTAAGTGTTCCTCCCACAGGAAATTTCCGTCAGGAGTTTCCACCACCCTGTTTGTGTCTGCAGCCCCACATTAGTTCACCTCTCTGGGAGAGCTCCTGGAGAGAACAGCTACAAATGCCCCCGACCCTTGTTAGTTTCAGGAGCTGGCAGATCAGCAGAGGTAGCTGGTGACCAGCTGTGTGTCACTCCATGTCCTTGAGCCACCTGCACAGGGAAAGGAGGCTTGTGCTGCATGGGTCCTTAGAAGTGAGCCCCAGAAGGGTAAAATTTGCACCAGGAATTTCAGGTAGTTTTGGCTGTGGTCTCCTGGGCTGATCTCCCAGTCCAGCAGCCCTTTAATGGGGCATCTTTAACATGCTCACTGGCAGGAGTCAACAGCCCAAAGGGCTGTTCCTGCTCAATACTAGAGCAGGGGAACAGAGGCAAGCTCAACAGATTTCAGACCAGATCTGCTGCTCTTTGCTCAGGGGTTCACAGATCCTGACAATGCCATGAGGAGCACTTGGCCCAGTTTGGACTTGGCTGCCCACTGGATCCAGTATATCTCTAGCTCTAGCTCTAGCTCTAGCTCTAGCTCTCTCTCTATATCTCTATCTCTCTATCTCTATATCTATATCTCTATCTCTCTCTATCTCTATCTCTATCTCTATCTCTATCTCTATCTCTATCTCTATCTCTATCATCTATATATCTGCTGGAGACAATCTCTGTCTGCGCCAGCACCAGCTGTTCCCCAGGTTTGGCATGTGGATAAAAAGAGTGAAAACTCACATCCCATGCAGCGGGGCTGGAGCTGCAGCTCTTAGGGATAGGGATGGGGCTAGAATGCAGGAGCATTCCCAGAGATGCTTCACTTAGAAGCATTCCTAATGAAGCCAGCACTGTGCCAGCAGAGTGGCCTGGGTTTGGGCTCTCTGAGCTGTCCCTAAGCTGCTAAATCCTGCTCAATCCAACCAGGAAACTGCTTCTCTGCCCTTGTCCCCTCCAGCCTGGTGACACCCGGGGCTTGAGCTGTAGGTGGTGATCCTAAGTGCGCACCCTGCATCAGACTGACTGCTGCAGAAGAGAGGCTCAGTCCCCCAGAAAGAGTTGTTGCTTTTTTAAAGAAGTCTCTGAATCATAACCTGTATTTGCCCTGAAGTCTGCTGGGGAGGGGAAGAGAGGAGAGGGGATGAGAGAAGGAGGTACAGCAAGCAAGAGAATTGCACCATCCCTAAGGACGGGGCTGCCCAGCCAGGAAAGGAAGGGTTGCTTAGAGTCAGGCTGCTTCCAATTTCATGTTATTTATTCACTGAGACTGTGCCTACACATGAAAAAAACAACATTGGGAGCAAGAAATTCCCAGCCAACATATTTGGTGGCAGTAACTGGATCAGGTGATATAAAGGCTTTACAAGACATCAGCAATGTTCTGTCACATCCATATTTGTAGAAGTGGAGGCACAGAAAGTTGCAGGAGTTGCTCACACCCACCTTAGCTGTCCCTTAGAATAAAATCCTGATCCTAAGTGCTCTCTTCCTTGCTCCTTTCACCACAATATGGGAAACTTCCCAGCATATATGTGGAAGAGTCAAGGGCAATGCCAGAGGCTGGGCAGCAGCTTTTTGAAGTTCAAAGAAAAATATGGAGGGGAAATAATTACATTTTAAGGAACTCCAGTGCTCACCAACAGTCTTTCATGAATCCTCTTAAGACAAATAAATAGGCTCTGACCTTTTCAAGAATATCCTACCCTACCCTATCTCCTATCTCCTATCTCCGATCTCCTACATCCTATCTCCTATCCTATCCTATTCTATTCTATCCCTATCCTATCCTCTGTCCTATCCTATCCTATCCTATCCTATCCTATCCTATCCTATCCTATCCATCCCATCCCATCCCTATCCTATCCTATCCTATCCTATCCTATCCTATCCTATCCTATCCTATCCTATCCTATCCTATCCTATCCTATCCTATCCTATCCTATCCTATCCTATGCTGTCCTACCCCTATCCTGTTTCTCATGCAGCAGAGGTAACTGAGTAGCCAAACCTTACATCACCTATCACTGCAGGTCAATGGCTTTGTGCTCTCTAGAGAAATATTTGTTTTAATCTTATCTGGACCTTTCCCTGCAATCCTGATTGCTCAGGTTCCACTTTGGGGATCCTTTTATGGTTTGATTATGGATATTGCTAGATAGGGAGATTGAGACAGGACACCTTTCCCTGTGAAACAGCATATAAAACATTCTGATATAGAGGGAGGGAGGTACTGCCCTGTGCTTAAAGGCAACGGGCTGGACCTGTTGTCAAACTGGACATGTCCTGCCCTGGAGAAGCTTCAAATGTGGCTTCTCCAGGGTAAGCAGCACCAGCCAAGGTTTGCCTCCAACAAGGGATCAGGCTTAGCCAAGGAGACCCACGCAGCCCTTGACCCTGTGCAGGGCTGTAGAAGTGAAAGCAGCTTTCCCTCCCCACAGGGGGAAGGGAAATATGCCAGTGCAGCTATAAAAAACACCATTCTGTGACCAGGGCTTGCTCTCACCATGGTCTGACCACATCCAGCCCAGGCAGAGGACATGGATAAAAGGGGTTAAGTCACCCAAGAGCTGCTCATCACCTCTGGACCCAGGTCCAGCCAAGAGGTTTTCCTGGCACAGATGTGCAGTCTGGAGGGCATGGAAGCAACCTCTGCAGGGATCAGCAGCACTGGGCAGACCCTGTGCTGACACCAGCAGGTTTCTGGCTTTGCTAGGATTGTTTAACTTTCTGTAGGAGCCTGTGAGTGCTGGGCTGGGGAACAGGCCAAGGCCAGTCTTGGTGTAGAGGTGTGTGGCCATGCCTGGAGCAGCTCCACTGATGTGTGCCTGCATGCCTGTATGATGTGTGTGCCCTGGAAGAGCTCCCACCCACAGCAGCCCTTCAGGTGGCACAAATGTGTCCTACCATGGGCAAGGGGCAAGAGCTGCTACTGCTGAACATGGCCATGGATATACATGGGCAGGATTGCCTGGGTGGGCAGCATGCTCACATCTACCTGTCCCACTCATGTCCTCCATCATGATAGGGGCAACTTCTTATGCAGGGCACCTCTCCAGGGAGTCACAGTGCTCTCCAGGGCAAAGCCCTGTCCCTGTCTGATGTTGAATTCCCCAAGTGAGGACCTGCCCTGTGCTGGGCATTTACTGATGGCCCATATGTCTCAGTGCTTCCAGGGAATGTCTTCTGTGTCAGGGAGCCACTGGTGCCAGGGCAGTTGCTCTGGGTACAGGGAGGATGAATTTGGTCTCAGCTCTTCAAAAGCATCTAAGAACAAAATCCTTTTTCAAGAGCAGGAATCTGTGAACTTAACAGTTGGAGGGCAAATGTCTTCTGTTGTATAGAAGTCAAACAGCCAACCAGTACCAACCAGTACTCTCTTCCAGAGCTCTTCATTTGCCAGTCCCAAAACACTTTGCAGAGACGTGCAAAGAAAGAGACACTGGAGCAGTGGCAGAGTGCCTCAATGATCTCCACCAGACCAAGTGTTGTGTGGGTGCTGGCCAGACAAGGGTCAGGGAGTTGGGTCCAAGTTGGCTCCAGCTGGCAGAAGCTGGCCCCATGTCCCAGAGCTGTACCCAAGGATTTGTTTCTGCTCTTACTCCTGTGCTTTTCACCACTGCAGCTGAAGAAACATCTGTGTGAGCTGCTTCCCGAGGAGGCCCCGTGCTGGCTGCTGATCTGCCCAGCTCTGAGGAGAAGGGACTATTTTGGCTGGCTTTATGAACGTGGCCTGGATGGAGCCCTCCTCCACTGCCCTGGGGAAGACAAAGGGTAATGCTCTTGGCTGGTACAGTGCCACTAATCCCTGGGGATGGCGAGGGCATGGAAGAGACTTTCCTACAGAGGCTTCCCACCCGCACTGGGTTGTGGAGCACCTAGCAGAGAACAGAACCCCACTACACATCTGTCTGGTGCCACAGCCTATCCTGGCAGGCACAGGCAGGAGCTTACCCTTCTCAGCAAGGCAGGCATGGAGTCCAGCTCCTACAGAACCTGAGCGGGGAGCCCAGGAGGGGGTTGTGTGCTCAGGGGGTGGCAGCTTCACATCACAAGCATGGCCCTGAGTGACAGCCAGTGCGTGCAGAACCCATGTGTGTCAGCAAGCCCTACAAACAGGGGGTGGGGTGGACAAAGCCAACCCAGCCACTGCTTTGTCCATCACTATCTATTATCATCACTGGCCACACTCCAGATTGAATATTTTCTGCATTCTAGCTGGTAAAAACTTTTCCTTCGAGATCCTTCTGTTTTCTCTGTTTTGGAAAGAAAATGTTTTGGTTTGTTTTTAATTAAAGATGCTTTTGTGTGGAAAAATAAAATCAAGCAGACTTTGTCACTAATAGCAAGGGTTTTATTGAAGGAAACAAACCTGGAAGATACTGCTTTGAATATGTAAGGTAGCTGCTGGAAGTATTCTGAAACTGGAATGTTTCAGTGCAAGTAGGAGCCAAACAGGAGAAAATAAAAACATAATAGAAGATGCTTTTAAGAGCTGGCAGTGCTCATAGCTTGAAGATGTTGGCTGAGCAGAAAGTTCAGGCTTTAATCTGAGAGAGAACAATATTTCAAACAACTTGCTGCTGCCCCTCTCTCCTGGCACATGGCAGTGGGCACATCAGATCACTCAGATATCTTCCTGGTGGCTGTAATCTGGAGCTGGGGGCCTGTCCCAGGGTGACCAGCCCCTCTGCTCCCCCTGGAGAAGGCTGTTCAGCCCTCTGCCTTGCACCTATCACTCAACAAGCTCTATAAGTTGGCTTGTCTGCTGTTCCATTCGTAGTGAAGAGAGGAAGAAGACATTCAGCCCTCCTTCAGTGCCTCCTTTTGCTCAGGGCTCAGTCTCTATTCTCAATTCAACCTCCCACACCAGGTTTTTCCCCTTCACATGTGTCGATGTTTGTATACAACAGTGCTGCAAAGTGCCAGTCTGGCTGCCCTGGATTGGTGGAGGACATGGGAAGAAGCAGCTGCTTCTGGGTTTGACCTGAACCAAACAACAGTTTTGACCTTCCTCCAGGACAGTGAACAAATTGCCAGCTTACTACTGTGTAAAGGATTGTTGTGAGCACCTGAGACACCTGCTGACATGGAATTTGCTGCTACCCACCACCTGCATCCCTCCCTCCCCATCCAAGACAACCACCCCCATCTAAATTCTCACTCCTTCAGTAGATCTAGCAAGTATCCTCTAATGTTTTTCAGCTGAGCAGCTTCTGCTCTCTTTAAAGGGCTGCAGCGAGGCAGTAGCAGTGGCTTGGTCACCCTGGGAGGGTGTTTGTGTTCAGGGGCTAAATGAACTGCTGTGGGAAGCACAGCTATTTCTCTCTGAGCTTTAGGAAAGAGCCTCAGGCTTCTGGTCTGCCAGGGTGGTCAGAGGCAGGGTGGGCTGGTGCAAGGATGGGAAGCTTGGGCCATGAAGGGTCTCTGTGCCCACCAGTTGTGGGCTGCTTCCCCTGCTCCAAGACACAGCCTCTGCTGGTAAATGTGCTCCCAGGTGGGTTTTGATGCTTTATTCTCTTTTTTTTGTGGGATTTTTTTTGTTTTTTTGTTTGGTTTGGTTTGGTTTTGGGGGGGTATTTTTTTGTGTATTTTGTTTGTTTTTTTCCAAGTGCTGCAAAGCTTCAGTCACTTGCTGTTGCCTTCCAGCTTTGCAAGGAGTTTTTCCTCTGAAATCTGGAGTTGTTTGTCTGTGGGCTCCAGTCTGCTCAGAGCCAGAACTGCTTGGCTAGTGTTCCTGCTCTGGATTGTGGTGTTCCTGGGGTGCAGGGGAAAGGAACCACAAGAGAAAACTGGATGAGCCAGGAGCTCTGCAAAGGGCAGCTAAGAAAGCCTCCCTGAAGTGAAGAAGTCCTTTAAAGCCTCTTCTAACCTTTTCCTGAGCTTGCCGTGTGCTCCTGTGCCTCAATGGGGATGAAAGTGGAGCTCAGTGCCAGCCTGGAGCTATCTCTCAGATCTGTAGCAGAAGAAAGCCAGAGGGCTTTTTTTTCTTGGCAGTAAAAGCCTGTGTGTGCGGGAGTCTTCCACCTCACCTCTGCACCTTCTCCAAGATTAAACTGGAACGTTCCCCCTATGCTGAGGGTAGCCCCTGTGCTGGGTCAACACTCTGGGCTGCTTCGAGTGCCCCTCTTTCAACTCTGTCCCTCCAAGCCTTGAACTTCCCCCAAAGCATTGCCTGCTGTCCCAGTGCCAGCCCGCCAGGCTTCCTTGTCTCTCTATGCTGGCAACTAACCCTTCCTAAGAGCAGCCGAGGCTGAAGCCCTGGCTCGGAGGGGTTTGCAATCTAGGTTAGGTAGGAGAGGATGCCGAGAGCAGTGACATCAGGGAGGAGGGTGGGAGGCAGCTTTGCAGATGACGAGTCTATGAGGTTGCCTCTCCGTGCAAGGTACACGTTGCATTAGTAATGTGTTTGTAGCAAATAACGCTGGGCTAGCATGGGAATGTGGGTCACTGCTGGCAGAACTGGTGAAGGAAGAGGGAGCTGCTTGTGCTGTGCTGGGAGGAAAACGTATGTTACTGAGAGATGCTCGGTGGGGGGAGGTTTGGCTGCAGTAACTGCTCCAACTTGTAAGTAGCAGCTTTACGTTGTGTGAGTGGGTGCCTGCCGCCTGGGGGATGCTCCTGGCCCCTGGGGGTTGGGGTGAAATGAGGAGAGGGTGTGGGGTGCAGAGGTTTGTGTCTCTGCTGTGTAGTAGTCCCATCCTAACAGGAAACTGTTGGACTTGCTTGCTGCTGCTCTGTATGACCCTGGCCATGCCTGGAGCATCTCTGCTGCCCCAGCAGGCACGAGGAGGGATGCAGCTGGGCATGGCTAACCCAGGATGCCAGCGTATTTTCGTGACCTATTTCTGTGTCTGTTGTTCAGCGTGTATGCACTCGGATCTGTGCTTTAGGGGAGCAGGTTTGTTCCTGGCAAGGAAAAGCCTGTATGGCTGCTTAGCAGATTTCAGCCAGA
The DNA here is from genome assembly GCA_013399775.1 of Semnornis frantzii. Taxonomy (NCBI): domain Eukaryota; kingdom Metazoa; phylum Chordata; class Aves; order Piciformes; family Ramphastidae; genus Semnornis; species Semnornis frantzii. Next base: position 14,527 of record VWYK01015702.1, on the reverse strand, counting down.
AACTAGCCTTGGCTTTGAAGGTGGCCACAGGCTGGGGAAGATGGCTCTGGTCCTGAACAGAATGTGGGATGGGGATGTAGACATCCTAAATGTGCATGTGGTACTTCAGTGCAGGAGGAGAGGCTCTTGCCTCAGAAGGACTATGTTTAATGAAACAGTGCTGCTAGAAAATGCTGCCCTTGGTCAGCAGGGACTTGTTGAGTAGCTTCCCTTCCAGCAAAGAGGCAGTGGAGCAGAATGGGGCTGGGGAAGGGAGGCATGAATGGGCTGTGTGAATGTAAGAGCTGTGCTGGTTTTGCGCAGCAGCAGTGCTCTTGCCTGGTTGTAAAGACCTTCTAAAGTAGCCTTGTCCAGGCCCCTTGGAGCAATTCAGGAATTTGTCCTGCATCCCGTGTTGCCAGCAATTACCTCTGAGGCAGGTGGATGTTTCTGTAGCTTGCATGTGTGCTCCATGAAATGCTCTGATGTGTCATTTGTTATTTCCCTAGCCTGGGATCAGAGCAGTGACACTGGGCTGACCCTGGAGCCAAACCCAGGGTTCGGGAGGGGATTCAGATTTGGAAGGAACAGGCTGCATTACCTGATGGAGCAGCATCTATGGAGGAGGAGTTAGGCATTAAATTGTGAGTTTGTTGGGTTGTTCTTGTGAGAGGCCCCTGAGCAAGACGTAGGAGCCTTCACTCTATCTCCTGCTGCCATTTGCAGCTTGAGGCTTGTTCCATACACACCTGTGTGGTCCCAAACACCTTCTGTGCCAATCTTTTCCTTGGCACTGAGCCCTGAGTAAGTGTTACCTGCTCTCAGACAGCAAGACTGACATCCCTCTGCTGTGACTGTGACATCTGGCCAGTCCACCTAAGCAGCCTGTGGGTCAGGCATTGGATGGCCTTCAGGAGACCTCAGTGAGCCAGACAGAGCCTGACTGTTGGGGAAGGGGGACTATGCCCAGTGGGAGGAGATGGGGATTGAAGAGTCTGGGTGCTGCCTACATGCTGTCCCTGCTGGGACAAGCTCTTGCACCTGCTGCAGGGGCAAAGTACGGGACAAGGTCAGGAACTCAGACCAGATGTGGTAAGCTCTCTCACTGAATGGTTTGTGGTGTTTAACTTCCTGCTTTCCCTTTTTATTATCCATTCAGAGAGCCTAAAATTACAGCTTGTGTTTTGGCTCCTCCAGTCTACCCCCAGATCCCAGACTTGCTGGTGGTGTCAAGCTCGGTGACCCTTAGTGGCATGCTGGTCCCTTCATCAGGCAGATCCAAAGACCCATGTAGGAAGGGCTTTGTATATGGGCTTGTATTTGCCTCAAAACTTGTTGTCCTGCAAACTCCTTACCCAGGCAGATGGGCTTGGGCTTTGGCAGTTGATGCTGCCAGCTCCTTGGACCTTAGAAGACTGCAGGACAGCAGCTTGCTTGTGTCTACTAAAGCTTTCTCAGTTTTTTTGGAAAGTGAATGTTTCTGTAAATGTTTTGGTTCTTTCTTTCCTACAATAGCAAAGCTACAGCAGAGCCACAGAGCAAAACTGAGTCTTGAGATGTTTTGCTTAGTAGATAATGAAACTAACTCCTCTGTGCAGGTTGCACGTCTTGGGCTTTTCCCTTGCCCAGCCTGTGCAGCATGGAGTAGGCTGAGCACCTTCTCTGAATGGGAGAGGTGGTAGTGGTGGTGACGATGATGGGTGGTGGCAACTGCCTTGCATGGCTGAGCAGCTGGGCGGCTGCACGGTGGGAGTCCCAGCTTCTGGCACTGGCTGTGTGTCCTTGGGCAAGTCACTTACTCTGTGACATGTGTGTGCTGGCTCACCTCCTGCAGAGCCCTGAAAGCTTTCATTCATGTCCCTAATTACTCACAGAGCCCTGAATGAAAGGGGCAGGGGCTGTGCCAAGTGCCTGACATATCCCACTACAACATTGCCCTTGTGAGCGCTCTCCTTGTCCCTCCTGGGGACCCAGGGGTAGCTCAGGGAAGCTCGCTGGTGGCGCTCCAGCCCAGGTGCCCTCTGCCATGGGAAAGAGTGTCTGTTCCGTGGCACTTACCCCCATCGTGTGAGCTCCTGAGTGCTCCTGGCGGGGCTGGGAGGGGAGCTGTCCTGGTTCCTATAATTTCCTGGTTATTTTGGTATGTGGGTGGAAGAGGGAGGAGGGCGGTTGTGGAGAGAAGAGCAAGGTCAGTGAGGAACAAACGTGCCTCTGTGCACTTGTGATCAGGCTGCCAGCTAATCGGCTCCGGTGCTCCAACTTTGCTCGCAGAACTCATCAAGCACGGCCGGGAGAGGATAGGACAAACCATCAAGGCCTCCGGCTCCAGACTCTGCTCATAGTGAGTACCAAAGCCTCCCGCTGGGATGAGAGCCCTTTAAAAGCTCAGCCCCATGACCCTGGCGCTGGCTCGGCGGTGAATGGAGCTGGCTGGCACCAGCCAGATGTGGGCAGTGCCCAGGGACAGCTGCCAGCACCCACTGCTGCTCGGCATCTCCTGCCATGGTCAGCCTGGCTGTGGAGGAGGGGGGCTCTGGGGTGGCCAGGGGGCTCTGCCTGGTGGTGTGTAGGGGTGGAGAGGGGGAGCAGCCACAGGTGAGAGGTGGGGGAGGCTGGTGGAATCTTTGAGCCCTCTTTTTGGAAGGGGCAGGGTGGAGGGTTCTGGGGGATGAGAGCCTTCAGATCCTCCCTACAGTGGATGCAAGCTTGGTGGGGCTGAGGAGAAAGGGTCAAAGCTTTTGGGGTCAGAGGAGAAGGGAACAGAGCTCTGTGTGCTGGGGTTTCTTGTTTGTGTGGAGTTTTGGGGTTTGTTTTGTTTGTTTTTACCCTCCTGTTGTTTCTTTAATTCTGCCTTTTGTAAGGAGAGTCAGTGAACCCTTAAAACCCAAAGGGAGGAATCCCTGGGATAGCAGGACCCATCCTCCCCTAGTGATACTCAAGCAGGATGGATCTGAACCAATAAGTGTGGAGTTCAAATCCAGCTTCTCTGGCCCTAGCAGTAGCTGTGCTGGGTAGATGAGAGCCCTGTGCTTTGCTGCTGCTCACTGAGCATGTCCTGGCTGCCATGGCCATCCCCCCTCACCCCTGCAGTGCTACCAGCCTCAAACTGCCCTGCCCTGGAATAATCCTCTCTAACTGCTGCCAGCCCAGATGCCATGAGGTAGTTAGACTCAGCCAGACTCTCCTGGCTACCCTGTGGGGACACTCACTAGGTTGCAGGGGTAGGTGCTGCAGCATCCCTGGACAGTGCAATGGGGGCTGCATCTGCTCCAAGAAGGATCTGACCATGGCCAGGAGGCTTGCAGCCTTGTCTGACCATGAAGCTGTGTTGCTGCCAGGGGTGTGCTGATCTTTGTGTTGGTGCCCTGACTGGTTTCTAATGCAATCAAGGACTGACAGCGGCCCTAATACTCTCATGCTTGTTTAAATCACTTGTGCACCTAGGCACCATTTCCCCCCCCCATCTCCTGTCTGCATGCACTCACTGTTCCCTGCATCCCCCAGAGCAGGTTCCTCCTAACCCTGTGGAGGGTAGCTGGGGAGCTCATCTGAGGTGTCCTATGATGGAGGGGAGCACACACTGGGGTCTGTGGTGGTCCTGGCAAGTTAATGGTGTGAAGCTGTTTCTCTCTTGTATTTTGTTCTCAATATTGGCTTGTTCTTTTCCCAAGTGCTGAACGAGTTGCTTTTTTAATGGATCGTTCCCGGAGCCCAGATAAAAGCACCCAGGTGAGATCATAGCTCTGAGCCAGCAAGTCCTCACTTGTGGGATGCAGAGAGGTTGGTGCCTGTAACGGAAAATAAAGGAGGAGAGCCTGCATCAGCCTGCCAGGAGTCTGTCCCTGTGCAGGGTGTGGGTAGAGAAAAAGGAGAGCAGAGAGGCCCTATATATACATGCTTCCAGAGTCCAGACAGGGGAAGATTCCTGGGAAGCAGGAGGAGGCTTGAGCAGCCTGGTCCAGTGGAAGGTGTCCCTGCCCATGGCAGGGAGGTTGGAAATAGATCATCTTCAAGATTTCTCCTGACCCAAACCATTCTATCTGTGTTTGTAGCAAGTTGTCACTGAGAGAAGGGAAGCTGCAACTCCCTGGCGCTGGGTCTGCAAAAGGGAACTTTTGAGGCTCCAAACTTGGCAGTTTTGGGGCTTGATGGGAGTGAGCAGAGTGATGTAGGGTTTAGGGTGGTGATGTGTCCTGCTGCAGGAATGCTCTTGTCTCAGAGCTGGGCACAGGGTTCTTGCCAAGCTTAGGCAGTGGGGAGTGCCCCAATGTCTTGGTGGTGAGAACTGAGGCACAGAGTGCCTTTCTTCTGTGGCAGCACAACAGGTCCTGGAAGCCTCCAACTGGGAGCCGAGAAGTCACTTAGGACTTTCTGTTTGTGCAAGTATGGGATAAGGACTTCAGCACAGGCTCTGGCTTAAGGATTTTATTGCTTTAGTGCATGGCTTGGCTCTTTCCCCAAGAGTTTGCCAAAGCATCCACTGAGTATTTATCAGTAGCTCTGTGCAAGTGATGCTGTATGGAGGAAAGGAAAGGGCAACCTGCTCTGTGCTCCTTGTGACTCCTGTTATTGTTATCCTCTCTAGCCTTCAACACCATCTGACAACATCAACCTTGGACCTTCTGCTAACCCAAAGTAAGCTCCCTGCAAAAGTCAGGTGGAGTGTGGTGTGTGCAGTGAGGGGATCTGGCAGGGGAATGATGCAGCTGGTCCATGTGTCTCATGAGCAGTGCTTGCAGAAGTCCCAAGCATTACATTACTTGGCTTTAATACCATGTGTAGCCTTGGTGCACCACATTTCAAGACATTCAGCTATAAGCTGGTTTCTGTTACCATAATCATGCTCTCTTGCCCGTGTCTGTGGACCCTCATCCATCTCTCCTGAGAGGTAGTAAGGGAAGATCATCTTCATTATTGCTGGCTCCCTGACTATCCTTCTATAGAAGAGTGGATATACTGTGTTCCCTGTAAAGATGCCACTTGGTCCCAAAAGATGCCACCACCTGGTGCTGTGTTCAGCAGATGGGTTGCTGAGGAATTGCTCATGACACACACAGAGTGAAGTCCCTGCATGCTGGGAGTGAGGGTCACCCATCCTGTGCCCTGTAGTCCCTTTCACAACCACTGCCCTTTCCAAGAAGGAGCTCTGCTTCCGTGCTGTTGTTTCTCTCCCAGAAACATTAACTTGTTTCATTCCTGTCCAACAGTGCCAAGCCAACAGACTTCGACTTTCTGAAGGTTATTGGCAAAGGAAGCTTTGGAAAGGTGAGTGAGCTGTACAGCTGGGCTGCTTAGCTCTGGAGAGGCAGCTTGGAAAGAGACTCTTTCTTGCTAAAGGAGTCTCTATTTCTGCCCTTTGCTTACACGTCTATCTTTAGTAGAGGCACTGAGACCACATGAGACCTCAGGGGTTTTATAGCCTATTCTTATTTGTTGTCCTGCAGCCTCAAAAAACAGAAGTGTGAGGTGACATGCTCAAGGTGTTGGTGAGGAGCAGTATTTGTTTCCAAATAAGCTTCAGGCTAGCAAAAGATTTCCAGGCAAATCTGTACCTCATGAGATAGCAAACATCCACTTCAAATGCAACTGTCCCCAGACTCTCCAAAACTCTTCTCTATTTTGTGTTTAAAAAGCATCTGTGGAAGTGCTTGCTGCTTTTTTTTTTTTTCCTGGCAATGAGAAAGCTCCAGCCCTCTGATATCTAATCATTTGGCCTCTCTGCTTAAAGGCTGAGAAGCAGGTATTGCACTGCTCTGGCTTTTCCTCACCCATGAGGTCTCAGTGCACACTTAACTGAAGGGCAGACAAGCACTTACCACCTCTTGTAGCATTCTTTGTACCCCTCCTGGTCTCAAAGGGACACTCCCCACTCTGTATTGGAGGGGCAAGGGACAGGAGGGAGAAAGAGCAGTGTGTGCTTTTTCTTCTCTTGGAATAAGCAATGCTCTGCCCTCCTATGAAGCTGCTCAATTAAGACCTAGCACCATGCACCTGAATTGTTTCAGAAAGGTAGAACTTTCCTAATCTTAATGGCTTGAAATAAGAGAAGAGCAGATTTAGACTGAATGTTAGGAACAAGTTCTGCACCATGAGGGGCCTGAAGCACTGCAACATATTTCCTGGGGAGAAAGTTGTGCCCTCATCCTTGGAGATACTCAAGGTCAGGCTTAACAATGCTCTGAGCTACCTGATCCAGCAGAGGGTGTCCCTGCTGACCGCAGAGGGGTTTGACTAGGTGACCTTTTGGGGTTGCTTCCAACCCAACCTGTTCTATGATTCTAAAAGTTGGTAGTGACGCTGAAGCTGTGCTTGGTGTATTCACACAAGTGAGCTCAGGAGGAAACACAAACCCAACTGGCAGAAGGTGTGAGTGGAAGCTGTGACCAGGACTTTCTGTTGCAGGTCCTCCTGGCCAAACGCAAGTGCGATGGGACTTTTTATGCAGTGAAAGTCTTGCACAAGAAAACCATCCTGAAGAAAAAGGAGGTAGGTCTGCTCTCCTTGGCTACTTCTGCCAACAGTGATCAGAGGAGTCCTCTTGGTAGTGCAGTTGAGGTATCTCAGGGCTGGCATGCATCACAGAATTAACCAGGTTGGAAAAGACCTTCAAGATCATCAAGTCCAACTTATCACCTAATACCTTCTAATGAACTAAACCATGGCACCAAGTGCCACATCCAGTCTCCTTTTAAACACTTCCAGGGAAGGTGACTCCTCCACTTCCCTGGGCAGTCCACTCCAATGGCCAGTTCCAATGTCTCATGTAGGCACCATTCATGCTAAACATGGATTTCTCTGTGCCATGGGAACATGGAGAAGAACTGAGATGGATCAGATCAGATAGGAGGGAATAGTTGCATTCCTCAGGCTGGAGATGACTTTCTTGGGTTCCCAGCTGTCCTGAAAATAGCAGTGAGCCTCTACTGCAGAGTGCCCTGAACCTTTGCCTTCAACTCTAACACCTTCCCTGCATTTTGACAGCAAAACCACATCATGGCAGAACGCAATGTGCTGCTGAAAAATGTCAAACACCCCTTCCTGGTGGGACTCCATTACTCCTTCCAGACCTCAGAGAAGCTTTACTTTGTGCTTGACTATGTGAATGGTGGAGAGGTGAGTGCCTCGCAGGCTTTTATTTTAATCCTTTATTTGGTCTTTCCCAAGCATTCTGCTTTAATGCCTCAAACTTTCTTGTCAGAAGGCAATGATGTTAAAGTATATTGCTTTGACTGCTGGCAAGGAACAAGCAGGGGTAGCTGGCATGTTGTTGTCTTACCTCTAAATGGAGTGAAGAGCTTGCTGAATATGACTTGAGCCAGAGGATGCCCAAAGGAAGGATTCTGAGAAAAGTGTTAGTGTTCTCTGTGGAGAATGTGGAACACTGATGGTCACCTTTGAGCAAAACTCACTTATGGGACAGCTCTGGATCCTGGTCAAGTGCTTGGGTGATGCCATTGTTGTTTGCTAGATTTTTCTCTGTTCTGTAGAAGCTTATATTTTTCTGAACCAGCTGTCAGACAGTTGAGGTGATGTCTGGCCCAAATAGGGTCACAAAAATGATCAATGGGTTGCAGCAACTCTGCTGTGAGGCCAGGCTGAGAGAGTTAAGGCTCTTCAGCCTGGAGAAGAGAATGCTCTGGGGTGACCCTTTTGAGGCCTTTCAGTACATAAAGGGACAGAGAAGAAAGCTTGGGGACAGACTTTTTAGCGGGGCCTGCTGTGACAGGACAAGGGGTGATGGTTTGAAACTGAAAGAGGGAGATTCAGACTGGATTGAAGGAATTTTTTCCACTGAGGGTGATGAGACAGTGGCTCAGATTGCCCAGGGAGATGGTAGATGCCCCATGCCTGTAACCATTTCAGGTTAGGTTGGTTGGGCTCAGAGCAACCTGCTGTAGTTGCAGCCATTCCTGCTGACTGCAGGAAGGTTAGACTAGATGACCTGTAAAGGTTCCTTGCAACCCAAACCTTTTGTGATTCTGTGAAATAGAGTTCAGGTTGTGGATCTTAGTGGGTTCGGCTCTGGGCATGTACTGCTTCTTGTGGCCACTGAATCATAGAATAGTTTAGGTTGGAAGGGACCTCAAAGCTCATCTAGTTCCAATCCCCTGCCATAGGCAGGGACACCTCCTATTAGAACAGGTCTCTCAAGAGCTCGTCCAACCTGGCCTTGAACACCTCCAGGAAGGGAGCAGCCACAACCTCCCTGGGCAACCTGTGCCAGTGTCTCACCACCCTCACTGCAAACAACTTCTGCCTAACATCCAGTTTCAGTCTCCCCTCTGCCAGTTCAAACCCATTACTCCTCATCCTGTCATTACAAGACCTTGTAAATAATCCCTTCCCAGCTTTCCTGGTGGCCCCTTTCAGATACTGGAAGGCCCTCCAAGGTCTCCTGGAAGCTTTCTCCAGGCTGCAGAGCCACAATTCTCATAGCCTGTCCTCACAGTAGAGCTGCCGCAGCCCTCTGAGCATTTTTGTGGCCTCTTCTGGACTTGCTCCAACAGTTCAATGTCCTTGTGTTGGGGGCTCCAGAACATACCACCACTACAATAGGCCTGTGGGCTGTAGCAAGCTAGAAGGTTTAACTGGACTAGCAGACTGATTTTTTTAAAATTTATTTTTTAGCATTTAATTCTTATGCAATATTGACATGAGGAGAACAAAGCAAGCAACTTCTGGAAAGGGGTTTTGTGGTTTTTGGTTTTTTTTTTTGTGGTTTTTTTTTTTAGTAATTTTAGGCTTATTTGGTGCTGGCTGCAAATCAGTTTTCACTTCATTAGCTGGCTTTCAGGCTTGCCTCAGCCATCCTTCACCTCTCTAGAGGAGAATTAATCAACCTTCTCATCTGCCTGCAGCTCTTCTTCCACTTGCAAAGGGAGCGTTGTTTCCGTGAGCCCCGGGCACGGTTCTATGCTGCAGAAGTTGCCAGTGCCATCGGGTACCTGCATTCCCTAAACATCATTTATAGGTGAGGTGTGAGCAAATCAGGGCTGCCAGGTCTGCCCAGCCAGGCCATGTGGTGCTAAGGGGATGATGGGCTTCAGTGGTGCCCTGCAGAATGTGGGACTGGAGTAGCTGAAGAATTTCCTAGCTCAGAAAAGGCAGCGTGCTGCTGGCCCTCTGCTCTACAAGAGGGGTGCTGCACAGGACCTAATGGGCAGTAAACCTCCCAGCCTGACAGTAGGAAGGACAGAGAATGGTCAGGTATAAAGAAACCTGGCTCAGTAAGTGGGGAAATGTCTGCATTGGTTTGAGGCTAATTGGAGTATTTTAATGAGAGAAATTAGATTATAGGCTGTGAAAAGCAAACAATGGTGATGTCTACTGCACTCACAGGCTTGCTGAGATGTATAAAAGCAAGGGCACAAGCATAGATAAGCCAGTGTGTCTCTGTCTGTTGGAGTCAGTGTTTCTCTTCTGGGCTTCTGCTGTGTAACCCAACCAATCATTCTGCTTCTAACTCCCTTGCTGAGCCTCCAAACTCGCCTTGCANCCAAACCATCACAATGTGTCTCAGTAACAATTTCTGCAGAGAAATGCAGGCTAACTCCTGGTCCTGTGACAGCAGTCTTTGTGTTTGTGCATGCTGATGTCCAACAGTGATGGGAATTTGCACCTTGGGAAGGTCTTGGCAAACTAGAGAGGGAAACTTTGTTAGCTCCTGTCGTTAGCTGACCCTATTTCAGATCCAGCTGCTCTAAATGTTCTGGCCAAATCTGCTCAGACAGCACTCTTTGCCTTACAGGGATTTAAAACCTGAGAACATTCTCCTGGATTGCCAGGTATGTCCGTGCTGTCTGCCTTCTGGCTCTGAAAGCATCAGGACCATAAAGGGAGGCCTGTGGTTCTGCAGCTCCACCTCACTGCGTGGGTTGTGTATGTGTGTGCCACTGCACTGCAGGGCAGACCCTGCGAGGGGAGTGAGCCTGTCCTCTGCAGGACTGGGCACTTAGCACCTTTTAAACTCCTTCCCAAAAGCTGGGAGTTGACTTGTAGGCAGGGATTGAAGGCGGTAAGAGCAGGTCACTGCTGCTGTTCTGGTGCTGATCACTATATAGATGGCTCTGGGATAAAGCAGTGGTGAAGCACAGCAGTGCTGGATCTCTTCATAACCATGAAGCTTTGGACAAATTAAAAATAAAATCCAGAGTTTACTTTCTCTATAGGCTCCTGCATCTGCTATAGGACCTCCAGAAGGGGAGGGAGGGGAAGTGGATGAGCAGGGGGGAACTAAAATCTACATGAGATACAATGGGAAGGCCAATGCTTGGAAGTCTTGTCTCCCTTCCAGAAAGAGTGAGCCAAGCTGAAATTTCTCTCCTTTCTTTAGGGACACATAGTGCTGACAGACTTTGGGCTCTGCAAAGAAGGAATGGAGCAAGAGGAGACAACTTCTACTTTTTGTGGCACTCCTGAGGTATTGCATAAGCTGAGGTTTTGCTGTGACTCCCTGGGCACAGGCTGAATGCCTTCAGAGACTTGTTGCTCTGGATCTCAGATTTGTGAGGGTGCTCAGCATCTCAAAATATGGGCTCTGAGTAAGATCATCTTGGCCTCCTTGAGGCTGTCAGGCTGAAGCCAATGGTTCAGATAAGGCCTTCCCTAGGCAGCAGAAGTCAGCTTCACCCATAACATCTATACTCTAAATGTGCTGTGCTTTGAGACAGGGGTACCTGCGCTTGACAATGGCCACTCTTGTGAAACTGAGGCTGCTCCACATAGCTGTGGAGGTAACCTTGACCCTGGCAACTCACAAGCAAACCTGTAAGGAGGTTTTTGACCTGTTCTGGTCCTGTGGAGTTGCAGAACAGGGAGCCTGCTGCTCCTGACATACAGGAACTGGCCGTGCTCTTCTGTGTGTCCTATGCAGGAGCTGCAAAACACCTTGCACAGAGGAGGGGCCCAGACCCTCCTGGAATGTGAACTCTGCTCAGAGGGGAGGAAATGTCTTTTCTCCTATGCACCTCAACTAGGTTGTGCTAAAACTGATCTCTGGTTTGGCTTCTTGGGGGCTTTCTTTTTCCTGCTTCTCACTGAACTTTTAACACTTTGGCTTGGGTTATACATCTGTCCTTCCTCAGGCAGCTTGAAGAAGAGTCTGTAAACAAGACCCCTTTCAGTACACGCTCAGTAGAAGCAAGCAGCAATTTCCTGGTGGCAGCCCTTGGCTGTCAGCGGAGACACACTTGTGCAATAGTACAGCATGAACCAAACAGGAATGTTCTAGCTTTGGTTTGTGGTTTTTTGGTGTGTTGTGTTTTCCCCTGCCCTAGATAGAGCCTGATAGTACACAGATAATCCTGTGTGAGACCAGGCTTGATGTGCTGCTTGCTCTGCAGGCCAGTCGAATTCTCTATTGTTCCTTGGTGGTGATTATCGGTACCTTTGCTGCTTTGAACAGACTGATGGGGACTGAAAATTGCAGCTTCCTCAAAAGCAAAGAAACCTCTTAGAGGTGGAATGTGTTAGTGCAGAACAGCTTTGCTAGTGAGTTGCAGTGTGTGGCAAATCCTTGTACAAGTCCTCTACAGGGGGAGAACTCTTCTGTAGCTTCCTCCACCCACCAAAACAAAACCCAAACCCACTTTGAGAGCAAACCTATTGCTTTGAGGCAAGTGGAGAGCAATTTGTGCACTTCCTAATGAGGTTAGTCAGCTTGAGCTGCAGCCAACTTTGCATACTTGTGAGGATAAAGCTTTTCCTCTTATTTGACTAAAATATTCACTTCTGACTTTTTCCAGTACTTGGCTCCTGAGGTGCTAAAGAAGCAGCCCTATGACAGGACAGTAGACTGGTGGTGCTTGGGAGCTGTCCTCTATGAGATGCTCTTTGGACTGGTAAGTTTTGAAGGTGTTTTTATATGCCATATGATGGAGAATATGTTGTTGGCATTATGAGGTTGGTTTGATGTTTTCATGGTACCTGACACAGACAATGGAATCCTGAATTAGAATGACCTGTTGCCCTCTGAATCTCTAATCAAATGTTTGATACCTGAGAGATGGCAGCTTTCCTTCATCTCGCTGCAGCACTCATTTTGACCTGTGATCTGTGGTTCCCTATGGTAGCTCATGCTTTACCTTTCTTTCATGCTTCTCCTTTTCTTTCAAATTAGCCTCCTTTTTACAGCCGAGATGTCTCTCAGATGTATGACAACATTCTGCACAAGCAACTCCAGATCCAAGGGTGCAAGACTGTGGCAGCTTGTGACATCCTCCAAGGACTTCTCCACAAGGACCAGAAGAGAAGGCTGGGTGCCAAGACAGACTTTGTAGGTTGCTTCTGTTTAGATCAGGAGGGAGGACTAATAAGCGTTGCTGTTCTGAGCTTCTTTCGTAACAGCACTGCCTTGGGAAAAATATTTCCATGCATGCTGATGTGTGTTCAGCTCCCTAAAAGGGACATATGGCATTGAACTGGATTTCCAAAGGGGGAAACACTGTGATTCAAGGTGTGATGACAAGCTAGGACACTAATATGTGTTGATATTATCTCCCTTTAAAGGATTACTGGACCATGACCCTCCTGTAGTAAGGATTTTCTATGTGGCCTCTATGTGGATATGTGGTAGCTCAAACTCTTGCTTTAACTACTTAATGCTATGAAACCTGCTGGCAGGTGCTGGCAAAGGAGGGCTGGCAGAAGTTTAACCTCCTCCCTGCTTTCTATGCAGCTTGAGATAAAGAATCATGTGTTCTTCAGCCCAATAAACTGGGATGACTTGTACCACAAGAGGATTACTCCTCCATTCAACCCCAACGTGGTAAGTAGGTGCCTTAGACCTTGTTATATAGTGGTACAAAATGAATCCTCTCCAGATGTCTTAAGCACTGAGGGTTGCTGAAGTCTGAGTTATTATTACTGCATTTGCAGTTCCTGATGCTTTTGGAACAGTAGTTCTCTTCTTGAACCGAAGTATTTGGTTTGACTCTGGTCACTCAATGTCTGTCTGTTTCCTGCCTTAGGCTGGTCCAGCTGATCTGCGACACTTTGATCCAGAGTTCACCCAAGAAGCAATCTCTGCCTCCATCACCCACACGCCTGACCTAGCAGCCAGCAGCTCCAGTGCCTCAGACGCATTTTTAGGGTTTTCTTATGCACCAACTGATGAAGACATTTAGTTTTCACAAAGGTTTTGAGAAGCCAGTTTTTAACTGAATAGGTTTTATGTTGGTTGGGTGTGTGCTCTTCATTTTCCCATTTTGAAAGGATTGGTACTATGCTTTGCTCACGGTTGAAGGAGATTGGGACTAATACACTAACTGGCTGAGATGGAACAGAGCTCCTAACTTTTACTGTTTGGATTTCCCTCTAAATGACTGTTCCTCTGGCAGGGAAGGTGGGACACAGATTGATTTTATATATATATATTTTATTTTTTCCCCAAGTGTCTTGTGCTGCTTGGCAGAATTGCATTCACTCTGGTTGTATTATGGTTGAGGTATGTCCCTGTAACTGGCCACTCTTTTTGTGGAGCTAGCTCTGCCCAGTAGTCTCCAACTGTGGTGCTTCCTAGCAAAAGAAACTTTTCATGATGGGAGCAGCAGCTTCTTTTAGGTGGACCCTAATGGCCACTGATTCTGGCCTGAGACCACGAAACTGCTCAGCTACTGCTCTAAAAATGTACATCTGTAAATTCTGACCTGTGTTTTGGCTTTTCATGCAAGCCACACCCTTTCTCTAGCCCAGGACTGGGCTGTTGTCAAAGCAACAAGGATGCTGTTACGTTGTTGGGCTAGAAAGCACAGATAAAAAAAGCTGAGTTGCTCAGAAAAATAAAGAGAACTTTAGGGTCAAACCCTGCTTGGGGTGGGGGATCCTTTCACGGCATTTGCTTGATGGGCCTGCAGCACACCAACACTACTGCAAGGAGCACGACCTGGAGCACCTCCGAGCACCGTGAAGCGAGGGAGCCTGATCCCACTCCATGCCCCGTGCTGGGCTGATAGCACCGCTGAGCCTTGCAGAGGGGAAAACAGAGCAGCCGGCTCCAGCCTCCAGCACCCCTCTGAAAATGCCTGTCACCAATGTACAACAGTTATTTATTCTGCCTTAATTTAAATGCTGGTATGCTCACACCTTGTCACTTCCTAGGGTGTTTTGTTTTGTTCTGTTACTGTGGTAGGGAGAAAGCAGGGGGGTAAGGTGGGGATAAACAAGGGGCTTGCTGCAAGTTGTGTGATGCTCATGCTCTGATGGAACTGGTGTTGCAGGTTTTTTTTGGTTTCTGGTTGTTTTTTTTTTTTTTTAATGAAGTCAACAGAAACATGATGTGGTTTATATTAAAGTGCACACACTGATGTGCTTCCCTCTCTATCCTGTGTTTGAGGGGAGTGGGTTGTGGGTTTTGGTGTAATGATGTGCTTCAGGGTGGCAATATTCCAACATCTGGCTGCACCAGAACCTCGGCGATGCACACAAGTTCCTAATGCAGGCTAGTGTAAGGCATGGGATTTTTGCTTTTACCTGGGACTAAAGTCCAGAAACTTCTTCTGAGGTGGAGCTGCTGCCTCTGGGACCAGAGGTGAGGGCTGGCAGGGGCTGG
>VWYK01015701.1:52136-62294 GCA_013399775.1 Semnornis frantzii | reverse complement strand
CCCCTTCCCTTCCCATTAGGGTACTGCCTCTGCAGGCTCTTGGACCATGTAATGCTGCCATGTGGAGAAGTGCAGAGACAGAACTTGCACACACAGCTTGTTGAAAAAGGAAAAAGGGACAAGAGCTGAGGCACAGTGACCCTTCAGCCCTTTGGAGCTGTGGACAGAGCTACTCCTGCTCCTACCCTGATGCTCAAAGCTGAGGCTATCCCCTGGAACCAGTATCAGCCCTGCTCAGTTTATGTTTTTCCTGTAGGCTGGTATTGTCTCTGACCCCCTGCAGCTACTTTGATAATTTCTAATTAACTGTTTAACTCATACTAATTAGTCATTAGTATCAGCTTAGCAGTCTTAACCACTACCTGTCTTTCCCAATAAAATCTGAGGCTGAGCTGTAGAAATGCTGAAGTGTGCAGGCAAGCATTTGCCTATCTATATCCGTCTCCAACACCATGTGCTCATTGCCCCCTTTTTTCTCAGAGGCTGCAGGTATCTTGTGAGCTTTTATCCTTGTCTATGATTAGAGCCCTTCTAGAGGCCTTTTCACTGTCTCTTGACCTGCTGTTTTCCACACCCCATCTCTCCCTCTGCCAGAGTCATCTCTGCTTGGGCCTTTTGCTGGTCTGGAATCTGCTACGCCCCTTCAGCTTTGTTGTCTTGCCTTTCCATAGTCCAGCATCTCTGTAATAGGGCTGATCCTCTTCTAGTCCTTCAATTCTTATCTCCTGCCTCTTCTATCAGATGAAACTTAGCTGTTTGAAAGCAGTTCTTTTCTACTACCTTTTCTTCCTGTTGTGATTTCCTTCCCAGGAAGTCGTTTTCAGAGATTTCTTGGTTTCACATATAGAGGGGGTTTGGACAGTGTCAGAGTTGTGATATGGTTGTGTCTTCTTGTAAGCTTGTGACAGAACACATTCCCTGAGCTCTAACCTGCACTGTTACCTAGCGACTTGGCTTTCCTGCACCTAATGAGAGGTGGAGAAAAATAGAAAAACTATACGATCTAAGTGGCAGAGGTGGTTGCACAAGCTCTGTCTCTAGTTGCAGTCTGATCCCAAAGTGTGACTGGTGGTTTATTTTTAGGTCAATCATCAGCTCCTTTCCTTCCCTCACTTAAACTTCTGTCCCTTTCACCAGTCTCATAAAGGCAGACTGTGGTTCACAGCTTGAACCTGCTGCCTCTTCTGCCCTGGGAGCTAGGGACAAGCCACTATGTTCCTCTGCTTGTATTTGGTCTGTGTGGAGAGTGGGCAGTTGGTGGCTGCTCTCCCATGAATGCAAATCATCCTTTGGGACTCAGTCCCCAGCACCAGACCGCTGGCTCTTAGACCACTGCTGGGGAGCTCTGCTGACACAAGCACTACAGGCTGTGGGATGGGAGAAACTGTTCTGTGGGCCTCTGGTTCCACTGTCTGTCTGCTTCACATGTGCTGTCTTGGTGGCTTTACCCAGCTGCAGTTCAGCTTATCTCCAGTGCCTTCTGTGGTGATGATGTGGTCATATCATTGCTTTCTTCTTTACCTGAGGACCCATTCCCTTTGGCTTTGGGACTGAGGTTAGCATTTCTTCTCCTGTGACACCATAGCTTTGGGTGCTGGGTGTGACTCTCTGCATTCTTCTGATGAAGGTGTCAGCAGAACTAAATGAATACCTACAGCAGGAGGATGCCAGCCTAGTGCCAATGCTGAGATTGGCTGATGGATCCAGTAATTCTTTCAGTGGGTCCTAGAAGCCCCCACTGCCTGAGGTGCCCCAGCTAAGCCCTCTCAGCTCTCCCTGCTGCCCAGTCCAGGATCGCTCACTGTTGATTCACGGCCTTAAATTTTACCAAACTTAAAAAGGATTAAACAATATTCTTCTGAGAGGCAGAGTTTGGCATCCCCATGAAGTGAATTGATAAACAGCAACAGAGTGTTGTGTTAAAGTGTCTGATGAGGTTAAAGGCAGGATTTTAGAGCACTGGATCATCTTAAGTGTTTTATTTCATCCCATTTGTGAAATTGTTGAGTACGAAGAGAACATAGTGCAATTTTTCAAGTGCAGTTGGCATAAGATAGTGAATTCATTAGCCTCAGCCCAGACAGATTTTTTTTTTTTTTCATCTAAAAATAATAATATAAGGAGGTTTTATTCAATATGTGAATACAGTGTCTCCAGGATATTTCTAAGAAGCATTGAATCTATAAAGACCACCCACTGCTTTTTTTACTGGGAGTGCATCCCACTGTTATTACCATTAATAATCATAATGTAGATACAGAAAGCACACAGGCAACATTTTAATTTTTGAGAGCTGGTAAAAGTTGTTCTTCCTTTCTTTGAGTATTCTTTGGATCAGTAGTTCATTTAAAAAAAAAAAAAAAAGGAAAGACTGTATTTGACTTCTGTGACTTGTCTCACTGAAGTCTTGGGTAAAGCAGAATTCAATTGAGAAGCACCAGATAACCCATAATTTTGTAAAAGCATGTATTTTCACTTGGTTTCCCAATGCATCTTTATATCAGGAAGTATTCCAGTTCTGCGGAGGAGAGCCACAGACACAGCCTATTTAGGGGAAGAAAAATTAAAACTAGAAATAGTAATGCTAAGCTGAGCAATGGCTCCATGTGTCTGGACCCTGTTTGAATGGCAGCAGATGAGAACTGCAAGTTTATTCAACAGGTGTAGGCTAAAGTTCCTTCACGTTCAGCTCCCCTGGGTGAGGGGATCAAGCTGCAAGGTGCTGAGAGCTTGGGCTCCGGGCCAAGGAAGATTATTTTCAGCTGTAAACCCAAAGGCACTTGGATGCTTTTAAGTCTGAGGCTGAGCTCAAATAGTCTGCTGCAATCTCACAGAATCACAGAATGTCAGGGGCTGGAGGGGACTTCGAAAGCTCATCCAGTCCAACCCCCCTGCCAGAGCAGGATCACCCAGAGCAGATCACACAGGAAAGTGTCCAGGTGGGTTTTGAATATCTCCAGAGAGGAGACTCCGCAACCCCCCTGGGCAGCCTGCTCCAGGCTTCTGTCACCCTCACAGTGAAAAAATTCCTCCTCATGTTTAAATGAAACTTCCTATGCCTCAGCTTCCACCCCATGCCCCTTGTCCTGTCANTGCGCTGGACACTCTTAAGCAGTTCCATGTCCCTCTTGGACACAGTACTCCAGATGTGGCCTCACCAGGGCAGAGGGGCAGGAGAACCTCTCTCAACCTACTAACCACAGCCCTTCTAATGCACCCCAGAATGGCATTGCCCCTCCTGGCCACGAGTACACATTGCTGGCTCGTGGTCACCCTCCCATCAACTAGGACCCCCCTGATCTTTTTCCCCTTCGCTGCCTTCCAAAAGGTCAGTCCCCAACCTGTACTGATCCCTGGGGTTGTTCTTTCCTAGGTGCAGGACTCTACACTTGCCCTTGTTGAATTTCATTACATTTCTTCCTGCCCACCCCTCCAGCCTGTCCAAGTCTGGTTGAATGAATCTGGCCCAGAGTCGGGATTCTTTGCTGGCTTAAGTCATTTAAGAATAGCTGGCTCCGTGTTAAGGGAACCTGAAAATGCAGTGTCAATAACAAACACATTCTTTGCTGGTGCTAAGTTATAGTTATCTGAGCTCCTCTGTATGGGTAACTTATTACTGCTAGTGGGAGTTGTGTGCATGAATCAGAGAGAAGGACAAACCCTTAAGGTTTAAAAACCGAAGTAGTTCCAAGCTCTAGGAATGCCAAGCTTGAAGTGCACTCAGTGAGACAAACAGCAGGTGAATGGTTTAGCAGAGAACTGCAATTCAGAAATCACTGCTTTATTGCAAATATATTTTTATAATATGCTTTTTATTTTGCAATGTATTATTAAACTTCCTTAAAGATTAACACAATCTGTTGTCAAATTTTTCTCATGTGGCCTGATTGCTTTGCAGAACACCGTATCCTACATATGGCCATCTGTCAAAACAGCAGTGACAAAATGAATTAATCTGAATTGCAGATGTGTTAATGAATCCCTTTGAAGGGCTTAAGCATTTAATTAAAAGTAAAGCAGAGCACGACAGATAATTTTTAAAGCATTTAAAATATTCCAAGTTATCCTTAATATTTGAATTTTATTTTCAGGCACATAATTTATTTGGTAGGATTTTCTCTCCACAAATCTAATTAAAGTTGCACAAACAAGTCCTGACCCCAGTGTGTGGCATTCACTCACCAGCAATTACAGAGAATCAAAAATATTTGCACAGTGATACCAAACATTAGATACTTTACTTTCTCCGTGAAACAGACAAGTGGAATACTCCCAGGAAATCTCAGCTGCCTTCTGATCAGATTGACTTTAAAGATAATAGCTGGTAAATGCTCCTGGTAGAGCTGTGTCCTTTTACTATATTAATAGGAGGCAAATTGTTACAGTCATACACTTGGGCACCCAAATGTATCCATGCCCTTAGAGAACATCTTGCCCTAAGGGACTGTAGTACTTGCAACAGAGGCTGCTGAGTCCTTACTGAGCTGGGCCCTGCACAGGCTCTGGTGATGTGCATCTGGCATCAACCTGGTCCATAGCTCTGTCGAGGTAGTACTTGCAGCAGACGCTGCCGAGTCCTTATGGAGCTGGGCCCTGCACAGGCTCTGGTGATGTACATCTGGCATCAGCCTGGTCTGTAGCTCTGTCGAGGTAGTACTTGCAGCAGAAGCTGCTGAGTCCTTGCAGAGCTGGGCCCTGCACAGGCTCTGGTGATGCACATCTGGCATTAGCCTGGTCCCTAGCTCTGTTGAGGCATTGCAATGCCTTCCCCAAACCTCAGCAACAGAACTTGGTAGAATAATTCCAGAAGACAGCTTTTGAAAGCTTTCTGTGTCACCAGAGCAATTGACTGAAAGGAAAGATGGGAAACTCTGCAAGGAACTAGCTTAGAAAACGAAACTGTGCTGCAAACATAGAATCTCCTAAGACTTATGGTGAAATCACAGAACCTTTCAATGCTGAGACTCTCCATCAGCTTCAGTGAGACAATTCACTCTTCAGACTTGCCCTTATACACTTCTTGCCTTAAAACTTCTGTGCTTTGCCAGACTGTGAACAATGAAAAGAATGCCTCTGCCTCAAATGAGCTAGGGACCAAAGCAAACTCATACTGCTTATTTTTTAATCCATCTTTTGTTGAAACTGATACCACACTGGGCAGAATTGTTTGGGTTTTTTATATGAAGTGTAAGATAATTGTTACTGTTTACGTAGGAAAATTGGATTAAAATGGCCTCTAATTAAGCACTGTATTCATTGCTCATTGCGCATCACCTTGTACTTAGAATTTCTTTTAATGTTAGGAAGAGATATTTCCCTTTGGAAAACTGTGTCATGCCAGTGGAATTTTTTGTAGGAAAGTATTTTTAAGGTGTTCTCAGAGAGATTCTTCCTCTAAGGTGGTTAAAAAAAGAGCTCTTTAAATGTACCTGCATGTATGTGCATAAATGTATAAATATATAAGTACCTGCATATTACAGATCCACATGTACATAAGGCATGTGCAAATAGATGTGAAAGTTAGCATGTTATAAGCCAGAGTAGCTAAGACTGTAGTAATTTGTGCATGAAAGCCTAACATGATCCATACAGTCAAAATGAATTAAAAGAACTAACAAGAAAGCAGATTCATTAAGCTTTGCAAAATTGTAAAATTAATATTACAGCTATGTCACCTTCGCCTGCAACTGGACTGAGCAAGGGTGAGAGAGAGAGAGAAATCAATTCCACCAGTTTTGGAGAATGTAAGACTGTGCTGAGAACGTATCT
The DNA here is from genome assembly GCA_013399775.1 of Semnornis frantzii. Classification (NCBI taxonomy): domain Eukaryota; kingdom Metazoa; phylum Chordata; class Aves; order Piciformes; family Ramphastidae; genus Semnornis; species Semnornis frantzii. Next base: position 56,525 of record VWYK01015701.1, on the reverse strand, counting down.
GTGTTTTGTGGTGTCTTGTTGTGGTCTCACTGATGCTGTGGGCTGGGGGGAGTCTGGCAGGGCCATATGCCAAGGCTAGCCACACAGCTGCAAAGCGCTCTGCTGTGCACTGGCCAGCAGCGGACTTTGTATGCGGTGTGGGGGGGATATCACCTTCCTGTTTCATTCATGAGTTTGCCCATCTGGCTCACTGACAGGGCCGTGTCACTCACCTCTTCTTACATTCCTCCTTACAACCCTGGCAGAACTCTTCCTACCACTTCCGCAACACTCCCCAGATGGTTTGGTTTAATCCAGGGCAAGCAGACTGGCAGGTTTTACCCATTTCCCTACTCCGAACACTTGTTTTTTCAGAGAGAGTCAGACCTGCTTGAGATCAGGTCAGGGTGCAAAGATGCAATGAGTAACTGCTGAAAACTATTTTTCATTCATTTTAAACAAAGCTCCACCATGAAATCTTCCCTTTAGGTGAAGGAGGTGGCTGCTCTAAAACACTACTGAATAATGCAAGACCTAAAGAAATCCTCCAGTATGGAGATCCCACTGTACAGAAAGACAGAGGTGAAGGAGGTTCTCTGGCCTGTGCCAGCGAATCACCTTCCTGTGGAACTGGTGCAAAAAGTGGTAAAAGGAGTTTTGTTTGGTTTGTCCTCACACCATGTAAATGTGTGCTGTCTATATCTTTGTCGTATCTGTGTTTCACCTCCCTGTAATCCTTCCAGGAGAAGAAGTGTTACATGAAAGAACTTGTCACTTTGGCTATAGACCTATATTGCTGTTGCTGTGCGTGGCCGGCGCCGTCACACCCGGGCTCACTGCTGTCTGCAGCGGCCGTTCACCGGCTAGCTGGTACCTGACCCTGCAACATAAGGCATCGCTCAGGGAGACTGCAGACTTGACAAATGGGAGGCTGTTGAGAGATACGGAGGAAACAGGCCCACACTAAAGCTCTCTGCAGCATCCATTTTGCCTCTGACAGATCCAGCACACACTATTAATTGGTTGGGGCCAGGCTTTGCCAAAAAAGCCTGTGAAGCTCTGGAGAGATGCTCCCGAACGCGTCTGCTCCTCACGCTCCCCCTCGCTGGCAGCAGAGACAAACACCAATTAATTTATTGTCTAAGTTCTGCTGTTGTGCCACAGGTCTGTATGGTGTGAGGCTTCCTTCAGGCAACTCACGTGAACAGGTGACCCACCCAGCCTCCCATCACCTGCTGGTGCTGTAATTCTATCTGGCCAAGCACTAGCCTCTAGTTCAGTGAGGTAATGTGCACAACTCTGAAGCTTAACTGCAAATGATTACAATGTGAAAATACTACATATAAAACCAGTTTGATTGAAAATATTAAAACGGATATCTGCGCCTTAGCACTCACTTGTTCTTTTAATTTTTAGTGTTCCCAGGTCTTAAACCTATATTATATTTTAAACCTGTTGACTCATTGAAGAGAGAGAGTCAGAATTAACCACAAGTCAACACTGGATAACACCAAATGATTAGACCCATACCTTTGTGAAGTGAGGACTGACAGTGTACACTGCGATTAGGGCCCAGTCTGACACGTGTTGATGTCAGTGGAAAACGAGCAGTTAATTTGCTCATATATAGAGGATGTTTCATTAAACATGTTGCATCCCATATCTGAGTATTTAAATTACGTTCCTGAACGATACATTTTGGTTTCTTTACTGGAGATGGAGGCAGCTGACTTGTAAAAGAGCAGCATTTCTTGTCATTAATTATAAATTCTGGGAGGGGATCATTACAAAATTAGTCAATGTTACAGATACTAACCAATAAATATTAAATGAACCTGAAGTTGTCTTCTGATATGATTCAATGTTAGCAATTAATTTTGCATTTTTAAAAAAGGGATGAAAGCAAGCATGAATAAGTTAATATAAAATATTACTGTTCAACAGCACTTCAAGGTTAGTACTTCACTGTATGTAATATTCATCGACAAAACCTTGCTGGTGTTCCATACTAATGAGTAGGTAAGGTTGAACCTTTATGTTTCCAGCTGGTTTAATCTGTTCAGTGGTTCGGCAAAGTCTGTACACAAGCAAATGAGAGCCAGGAGAGTTGCATTGTTTTCAGTGGAGCCCTTCTGTTTTACAACAACTAAGGATCAGTCCTGTAGTTATTTAAAGCAGTGTCAGTGGACGGATAGCAAACTATGCTTGTGGAAGTTAATTAAACAGCAGAAGTCATAACAAGTGGCTCTTTTGTCTTCTATGAAAGAGAAGGCAGCTGTATTGTTTCTGGCAGAGTAATTCTCTGTTGTGCACATTTACTGATGATTTGGAAGAGGCTTTTGCACTGGGTAACAATGCTGATGTTGATGAAAAGAAACATTATGGTGATAAACAAATAGCAAGTCACAATTAAACACCTAGAAAGCAGGAAGCACTATATAATTTTTAAATAGTGACTTAAATAACAATATTTAAGTATTTAAAGCTAGAAATGTTCTTAATTATGTCTAAAAGTTCAAGACCACCTCATTTACAGGGTAAAACTGTGCATCAGATCACTAAAAGCTCAAGACCACCTCATTTACAGGATAAAACGGTGCATCAGTTCACTATATACTTACATCAGAATAGTCCTGATTTGGCTATAAAGGTGTCAGGTTTTGATTAAACATTATCATTTCCTTTCTTTCCCTTCAGTTCCCGACTACCAGGAACAGGATATCTTTCTATGGAGAAAGGAAACCGGTTTTGGATTTAGGATTCTAGGTGGAAATGAGCCTGGAGAACCTGTGAGTATGTCTAGAAGTGGTCATGTTTTAACTGCCAGCATCTTAGGTTCACAGCAGTAGTGTGTACTGATGTGCAGAACTGCACCATGGCATCTCTTTTAAAATAACCTGCTCCCCACTCTCCTCTCAAAAAACAACCTAAAACTCCTGTATTGGCCTTGGCTCCCTCTGCTATCCTTTGGTTTTATGATAGCTCACATGAAAGCAGCTAGGTCAGAAATTGCCTGGCCACTGACAAAAGGGAAGGATGTCCTGGTGAGGTTTGCAAGGATCTTAGTGTCAGGTTTTTTATTTGATCAGTTCCCTTCTCGAATTCCCTTAACTTCTAAATCCAGTGCCTGTGGAAGGTGTCAAGCTTTCATGTGACGCACAGGTCAAAGCTAGAGAGTGGCAGCATACATTTTCACATCTATTCCTGCTAAAATTACTTTACTCATTCATGGAGAAGCCAGGAATTCTCCTAATTTTAGAGTAACTGCACAGAACTCTCTGAAGAAAGACCAAGAATAAGTTGGTGGGCAGGCAAGTAGTGGGGAGCTTGTAAACCCTGGAGGCAACTGAAAGGATACCTCAATCTCGGGTTAGCTGAAAAGGCCCTCAGTGCTTTTAACCATCTTCCTCTCTGGTCACTGGTTGAATACCTCAATCTCAGGTTCCCTGAAAAGACTCTCTCAGACTGAGAGAGTTTGGGCTCTTCAGCCTGGAGAAGAGAAGGCTTCGAGGAGACCTTATAGTAGCCTTCCAGTATCTGAAGGGAGCTACAGGAAGGCTGGGGAGGGACTATTGACAAGGTCTTGCAATGACAGGACAAGGGGCAATGGGTTTGAAGTGGCAGAGGGGAGATTGAAACTGGATGTTAGGAGGAAGTTGTTTGCAGTGAGGGTGGTGAGACACTGGCACAGGTTGCCCAGGGAGGTCGTGGCTGCTCCCTCCCTGGAGGTGTGTTCAAGGCCAGTTTGGACGAGGCCTTGAGTGACCTGTACTAGTGGGAGGTGTCCCTGCCTATGGCAGGGGGTTGGAACTAGATGATGTTTGAGGTCCCTTCCAAGCTTACCATTCTATGATTCTAAAAGTGCTTTTAACCATCTCCCTCTCTGGTTACTGGTTGAACACATTTCCCAGGGCTACCTGTCATTACAATGGATGGACTGCCTAAAGAAACAAGATGCCAATGTATTACACTTCCATATGGAGCTGCTTTCACAGGAGCAACTTTTGTGGGCAGCAGACACTTGCCAACAATTTCTTGTCCCTACTAAATTGGGTCTACCTAGCAGTGCCCCTTGCTTGCTGCGGGTTGTTGAACTGCTTCTCATTTATCACTCTCTTTCTACTTTTGTGCTGACTCATCAGATTTACATCGGTCACATTGTACCGCTGGGTGCCGCTGATGCTGACGGCCGCCTGCGATCAGGTGATGAGCTGATCTGCGTGGATGGGACACCTGTTGTTGGGAAGTCACACCAGCTTGTGGTCCAGCTTATGCAACAGGCAGCCAAGCAAGGTCATGTCAATCTGACTGTCAGGCGCAAAGTGGTTTACACAGGTAGGCTGCTGTGTCGCTCTGCAGGGGTAGATTTTCGTTCCAGACTCCATCTGTTCAGAAAACAGTTTAAAGGGG